>PVKN010003703.1:0-36102 GCA_004027915.1 Capromys pilorides | reverse complement strand
GTCACTGGACCTGGCCAGTTCCCCAGGGCTGAGGGCACCAGTGTGTGCCAGGGACAAGAGCTGTACCACAAGGGGCTCTGGAATGTTCCATTTCACTGTCAGGACCCCTGAATGTGTGTGTACACATGCACATGTGCATTTGGGGAGCAGCCAGCATCGGGTTGTGGGTGCTGTTTTCCCTGCCCACACACTTCTGAGGACCTACTGTGTGCACAGAACTGTGAGGGGCAGGATTCCTGCTCCCCATGGCAGCCTCTGTCCCCAGGGAATTCAGGCAGTGACCTGAGCCTGGAAGCAGGTCTGGCCCTGGCTCTGCTTTCCTGAATGGAGGGAACAATTTATTCAGAGCAGGATCTGCGCTGGGGACACAGCAGTGACCAAGACAATCAGGTCCTGTTGTCATGTGCTTTCACTCTTGCTGGGGGGGTAGGAGGAGCCGGAGACAGGAATGGCTGCCTTACAGAAGCAGCCGGGAGAGGAGATGCCGAGAAGAGAGAGAAGGTGAAAATAAAGGAATGGATGGAGAAGAGCTGGGGGCTACGGCCACAGCTACCTAGAAACACCCACAACCAGCTAGAAAGGGCCTGCTTGTTCTGGTTCACTTGTTATACAAAGCAGAGTGTGGATTACGGAACTTTTCCCTGCGGCACACTCCCCCACACCACGCTCTCTCCACTCAGCCTCTGGGGCCACCAGGTGCCGTGCTTTGGGACTGACACCCGGAGCTCTCTGCACGGGTGCTTTTATTCTTTCGTTCAGGGCCATCGCTCCCCACCCTCCCCGCCCACCCCCACTGTGCTGGGGACCCCTGATAGCGGCAGCATTGTTCCAGGCTTCCTGGAGGCCCAGTGCCCCCCTTCTGGCCCCGAGACCCAGAGCCTGAGGGCTGGGAGGCTCCTGAGGCACACCGTGGGCAGCTGTGCTTCCCTGGGGGGGGATGGGGAGTTGGGGATCCCTGGACCCCATCCTGCAGAGCCGGAGAGGTTGGGCAGAAGCTGAGGCCCCAGGCGCCTCGCTGCCCCTTCCTGTAGAGCTGTCTGGGAGCTGCCCGCTGTCCTCTCCTGCTGCGGTGCCCCGAGGCTCTGGAGGGTGCCTGGCTCCTAAGGACACATCTGGCCGTCCAGGGCAGGCAGGTGACGGTGGAGCTTAGGAAAGCGGCCTTGGCTCCACAATGCCCCACACCTGGCTGGCCTCTGAAGCCCTGGCTGGCCCATTGCAGCCGCTCCTGGGCTCCTCCCCAGCGTGAGTGCCTGAAGATCCCGGATCATCTCCCGGCCCTGCGTTCTAAGGCTGCGCGCTCTGTGCTTTCGTGCACCAGTGCCACTGCAGCGAGCTGAAGCTCTCCGGCTGCCCCAGCTCCGCAAGCACAGGAAGATGGATTACAGCCTCCGGCTTCTTGGCCTCCTCCGCTGGATTCAAGTCCGCAGTTGCTCCCAGCGTACCAGTCACGTCTGAGTCTTGAGGAAGGGATGGGGCCCTCATCCGGGCTTTTCATGCCGTCAGGGGCCGAGGATGACTCCCCCAGGAGTCAGTTGCGCCCGAGGCCTGAAAGGACAAGGGCGTGGAGTTAGGCTGTGCCTGTGGGTAGCGACTCCCGGAAGCAGGGGAGGAGAGGAGCCGCTGGCCACGCCCTGGTCTGTGTCCCGCCCCCCAGGAGGAGCCCTGTGCACCCGCTAGGCTCTTCGCAAGTCTCTCTCTGGGCGGGGACTGTGGGCGGCTCCGGCCCGGGTTGGCGCGGGTGCCCTGCGAGCCCTAGAGCCTCTTTCTTGTGTGCTGCAGTTTAATTACACTTAAGGGTGACGCCTTCGGACCACGCGCTGCCCCAGCCCCCACACCAGGGCCTGCTGCGAGGAGGGGGCGGTCTCTGGATGGGGAGCCAGGGTCCTTGCATTCTAGTCGACTTGTGGTGCGACTTTGCGAGACCAGTAGGAACAGAAGTGGGGACCCACGGCTAAGCCGCTGGCGGTCACGCTGAGGTCTGATGTCGTCATGGTGTCCCCCCCACCCCACCCCGCTGGGCCAGGGCACCTGATGCTGTTGATGGAGAGGAGGCCACCACCTCTGTACCAGGATCTGTCAAGCCCCACAGATCCGGACCCCTCAGTGTGGCTTGGGGACCGCTTGACACAGGTCCTCATTCAAGACTACAGCTTCAAGGGGCCACATCTGATTTCTTCTCGGGCGCCCTCCGTCTATCCAGATTTTGGTCACTATGCTCCGAGAATGAGACACAAAATGTCCCAGTGTGGAGGCTGCCTTCTCTGCCACCGGCTCCTCTGAGCCATCATGAAGCCACTTGGACCAGGCCTTCAGGGGCAGAGGGACCGTTGTCGGCCAAGCGCAGCTGGACCACCCACGCAGCCTTCCTGCTCTGACCCGCCCCCAGGTGACTTCGGTCTGTCCTGCGGCCCTCGGCCGGCTGTGGCTCTGTCCCCAGGGAGCTGAGCAGAAGCCCGGGCCGTGGCGCCGCGGCCACCATAGGAGCAGCACTTACATTTCTTCTGCAGGAGGCTCTGCCGGGCCCTGATGAATGCCAGGATGTCCGAGTCCGTCTGGCTGTCTCCAGTGAGAGGGACTGACAAGGGCCTCTCCGGAGTGCTGGGGACAAGCACAGGCCACGCCTCACTACACTTGTGACCAGGAGCATTTCCCCTGGATGCCTCCACCTCAGCCAGGAAGCCTGGCACTTCCCAGCAGCCCCCCCCCACCTTTTCATCTCACAGGCTGGGCTCTGGCCCCCCTGCCTTTGACCTTTTGCACCACTCTTTTGTTTGAGACAGGGCCTTGCTATGTAGCCCACACTGGCCTTGAACTCACAGTGACCCTCCTGCCTCAGTCTCCTGAGTGCTGGGATTACAGGTGTGCGCCACCACCCCCGGCTGCTTGCATCACTCTTAAATAAAATGCAGACTCTGTCCCCTGACCTCTCGGGTCCTGTGTGTTCTGTCCCCTGCCCTTTCTGTTCCTTGACCATCACAACCTTATATCCTTTGCCGCTGTTGTCCCTCTGGACCGCTCTTTCCCAAATCACCCTTATTTCCCCCACCTTACATGTGATTTTTTACCATGGCTCCCCAGAACGTATGCCTCCCCCTCAGGGCTGAGCTAGCTGCTCCCAAGGCTGGGATGACTATTCCCATCTCTCCTTATCAGAACCATTTTGGCTAAGTTGCCAAAACTAAAAGTCCCATGCTTCCCAGCCTCCTCTGCAGCTCTGGGTGAGATCCAGGGTGGAAGTTTTGCCTGAGGCTCACAGTAAGCACCCGGCTGCATAGCAGGCCGCTCACTGGCTTTGGAGGGCCTCCAGCCTTGCGCCCCTTGCCACACAGCAGCCAACGGCGATGGCCTGCTGCACCTCAGAAGCTCGAGTGCATCTTCCCCTTCCTTCTCCCCTTCTTTCTGGGGCTCTGCTGGGTGTTGGCTGTGTTCAGTGTGGGTAGCTCAGTACCACAGGTTTCTGGCCTGCCTGGCAGCTCCAGGACAGGGGATCCTGAGGGTAAGCAGCTGGGTGGGTGGTTCTAGCCTGAGGGCACAAAGTTGGTGGCTCGAGGCTGATAGGCCAGGCTTGGGGCAAAGCATCTGCAAATGGGCTGGTGGCCTGTGGGACCTGCCCCAGGCTGGCTTTTCTCAAGGCTTCTTGTGAAGCTATGGCACAGCCCAAGGTTCTAGGGCGAAGTTCCCCCAGACCACTTGTTGGCAGGTCGAAATGTGGGAGATGCCAGGGGCTCCCTGGGGACCAGAGTGAGGCTAGCCTTGGGCTTTGCCTGTGTAGGGACTGGACAAGGCGCTCGGGTGGTTCGGGGAGCAGACGGGTGACTTCCAGGATCCCTCTGCTGAGGCAGAGGCTGTCACTGCCAGGAGGTGGCGGAGAAGACACAGACCTGCCTTCTGGCTGGGCACCCGGGCTGAGCTGCTCATGGCCAACTGGGCTGGGGTACGGTGTGGGCGGGATGTCCCTGCCGTTCACAGCACTGCAAAAACAACAGAGATTAGCACCAGGCAGGTGGAGGCTTGGAGCAGAGAAACCCAGCCTTGATATTTAGGCAGAATTCACATGTTGCAGTCCTGAAACCCTGTCTAACAGCGTTTAGAAACGGCCTTGGGGAGGTGGTGGGGGTTGGGCAAGGTTTTGAGGGTGGGGCTCTCATGATGCTTTTAATGCCCTTATAAGAAGAGGAAGAGAGACCAGAGTGTCCTGTCTGCCTCTGCCTGCCTGCCTGCCTGTCTGTCTGTCTGTCTGGACACAGCAGGAAGGAGGTATCTAAACTCAGGCAGGGTGCCTCACTGAGAACCGAGTCAGCTGTGCTGTGCCAGGCGGAGCATGTGGGGGTGATTCCGCCCTGGGGACAAAGCCCTCAGGAAGGGATCCAGCGATCTTAGAAATGGCAGCGAGCTCCCTGCCTCTTCCACTTTGTGAGATGCGGGGAGAAAAGGAGGATTTTCACTGGATCTCGAGCCTGCTGGGTCCTTGATGCAGGCCCTCAGCCTTGAGAACTGGAGAAGGGAAACTTGGTGAAAATGAACGAGGGCTGGAGAGATGGTTCAGTGGTCTAAAGCACCTGTTTAGGAAAGCGTAGGCAAAGCACAGGGACCGAGGTTGGATCCCTCAGCACCACAAGCCCCACTAGCCCTGCCCCCAGGGTGGGCTGAGCTGGCCACACACACACACACACACACACACACACACACACCTTAACAAAAATGAATGAGCCTTGGGGTCAAGCTCTGTGACAACAGAGAGCACACAGAGCCCGGAGCCGAGTGTCCCTCTTGTGCTGTTTATGCGCCACCTTCCATGGAGGTTGTCCCCCATGCCGCCGTCCACATGCCAGTGCGTGGGACGAGGGTGCTGACCTGCCCCAGGCGTGAGGGTGCCGACCTGTGAATTGGCTCAGATGGAGGGCAGCGCAGCTCTGAGAGGCTCCGGAGCAGGGCCCTCCTTCGCTCAGCACCCGAAGACGGCCCAGGCATGCTCCCAGCTGCCCACTGCTCGGCAGCCTCAGTGCTGTGTGCCAAGCAGGTTGCGTCCAGCAGCACGGGAGCTGGGCTGCCCTCGTGAGGCCAGTGGGTCTCAGAGGACATGGCGTCTGCTCTAAGCTGCGCCGCTGTCCTTGCTCTGGGATGGTCCTGCTCAGGGACAAGGTCAAAGCCCAGAAGACCACCGTGCGGAGGTCCCTTCACAGCTGGGCACACCCATGCCAGGCTGAGTGGCGGCTCCCGTGAGACACAGGTGAGCAGGTTTTGCCAAGTCCCCTCCATAGGTGACAACCCGTGTCCCCATGAGAAAGCTGTTCCTTGCCCAGCTTCAGCCTTCTGACCCCTTCCATCTCAGCTACGCAGGGCTCAGGGCTGTGAGTCATGCAAACAGGAGAGGAAACCAGCAGCCGGGTCTCTCGTCTCGCAGGCCAGCAGGCCCTGGCCCCAGGCCTCTGGGAAGGGAGACCCCTCCCCTGCGCTTGATCTTGAGAGGGCTACTGTAGGACCAGAGGCCGCCACAAGGGGGCAGGCTCTGCCCGCTTTTCTTTAGAAAACAGAGCCCAAGGCTCAGGCTTCCTGCTGATGCCTGGCGCTGGGCTGGAGAAGCGAGGAGAAAGGGTTTCCATCCTGCAGGTGCCACGGTTACAGCTGGAAAGGTCAAGGTCAGCCGGGAATGCGTGGCAGGTCTGCAGGACCAAGTTGTTGGCACACCGGTGGCCATGAACTCAGGGTACCCAGGAGAGATCTTTTAATATTCTGGGAGGATTAGAAGCCAGTAGAGGAGGAGGAAGGATGGGAGGGACAGGGGCATAAGGTGCGGTTGCTACAGGGCGCCCTGAGCTGCCCGAATCGCCTTGGGTGGAGTAGCGGAGTTCTGTCACCCTGCGGACAGGCTGCCTGTGGCTTTTGCCCTCAGTGACACTGAGTGCCTTTCGCACTGATGTCCTTCTGGAGAGGGAGCCATCGGCCTGCGGGATGAGTGACCTCCTGCTAAGGGCCCCGCTGTAGTGTCGCTGAGGACCGTGCTGAGGAGCGGCCTCTGGTGGAGCCCATGTCAGGAGCCAGCAGCCGCGGTTGCCACAGAGCTCCGGAGCGGCCCCGCCCATTGGCCTGCTCACAGGAGGCGGTGTCAAGGGCTCCCCGTGCATCTAACAGCCGAAGTGGAGGACCCTGGCCCTCTCTGTGGGGGAGCCTTCGCTACAGGATCCATGAGGGGACTCCGGGAGGTGGCCCTGCCCTTGGCCAAGTGCGCTGGGGAGCAGCAGGAGGCTGGCCGTGGGTTCCCAGGAATACCTGGGCTGCTGAGTCTCCGGCTTGTCCTCTGACCTGTCCACGTGGGAGGACACCAGGGCGACAGGGGCAGAGAAGGCAAGCAGGAGTGGCAGAGGGGCAGGGGGAGGAAAGAGAAGGGCCTGGCCAGTAGAGCCTGGGGTCTGTGAGCTCTTCAAGTCATTAGTGACACCGCAAAAAGTTTCATCCCTACTCGGGCCTCAGTTTCCTTTCTGGAGGGGCTGAGCATGGTGTGGTGAGGCCTGCACCCTGCAGACCACCTGTCCAGGTCTGTCAGGCGGCACACCAGGCTCTGCAGCGAACCTGGTCCCCAGGAGGGTCTGGCTGTGGGGGACACAGGGAGAGGGCGGAGGCTCACATAGGAAGCCTGGAGCCCGGAAGGCTGTGAGGAAAGCCTGGGGTGAGATGTGGTTGCAGATGGTGGGTGACACACCCTGTACCCGAGTCCCTGAGGGCAGCTGCGGATGCTGCATGCACTGACACTGGCAGTGAGGGTGGGGACCGGACCCTGACAAGAGTCTGGCTTCATTGCTGTATAGTTGGTGGCTCTGGGGAGCGGCCTGAGCTCCCTGATGCTGCACGTGGGCTTAGGAACAGTGGGCGTGCGACTGCAAGCCACGCCGGTGTGGTGGCCTCGGACGATCTAGGAGCACCAGCTGCTGGCCAGCCATTGTGGGCTGTCCACAGAGCTGAGATGCCTGGTGCCCGGCCAGCGACAGGCTCTCCTCCTGCCTCCCCAGGGAGGACTTCGTGGACCCCTGTGGCCCCTGGTTTTGCAGGAGGAGCAGAGCTGGGCTGATTCCCTCCTTGTGGGGCAGGATCTTCCCAGTTGCAGGAGCCGTGTGAACCGCCAGGACGAGGTCACCAAGAGCCCGGGGCTCAGAGCCTTGGCTGGGCAGCGCTGGTTCTACCTGGCCTGTGGCTACGGCAGGGGCAGCCCCGTCCTCTTGGTGGGTTGGGTGCCCTGTGCCACCCAGGCGCTCAGGGCAGGGGGCTGGCGGATGCGCAAGGAGCTGCTCAGAGCGGGCCAGGTGCGCCCTGTATCTGGCCGGGCTGGATGTCCCCGTTGGAGCGCGTGGCTGCCTAGCTACACTGCCTTCCTGGTTTTAAATTAGCTTACTTGTCAGTTTATAGAAAATCGAGCCGAGAGTGCAGAGCGCTAGTGCTCCCCCCCCCCCTCCCGCTTCCCTATGCATAATATCTGCGTCACTGAGGTTAAGGGACCAAATCACAGGGCCAGTAGCGCTGCGTTCCAGGTAACTAAGCCCGTGTGTGCAGGACTTCACCCTTGGCGCTGCAGGCCTGTGGGCTGGCACCAAGCCTAACATCACGCGTCCCCCAGCACAGTGCCTTAACGGCACAGTGTCACTAGCTGGAGCCAGGACACAAGTCTGTGATCTCAGAACTCTAGGAAGCTGAGGCAGGACAGCTAGTTCGAGAACTTCGTGGCTTAGAACTTGTCTCCAAATGAAAAACCAAGGGCTAGGGATGTAATTCAGGGTAAAGGCCCTTGGTTCAGCCCCTAGGACTGACAAAAATAAAAAGACAGCTCCAGTGCCCCTGGGGTTCATTCTTTCTTCCCCATAAATTTGCGCTGACCACTGATATTTCTACTGAGTCTGTAATTTCTCCTTTTCCCAAAGGTCCTATGGTGAGAACCAGGTATGTGTAGCCTGTTCAGGCTTTGTTCATTGAGCAATGTGCTTCCAAGATTTCTTCACATCTTCTCATGACAGAGTTCAGTAGCTCATTTGTAATTGCTAAATAATGTTCCACTGAATGGATGTACCACAGTCAGTCACTCACCCATTCGTTTTTGGAGGACATCATGGTGGCTTCAGTTTGAGGCAATTTTAAATGACGCTGCTATATGTACTTACGTTGTGGTTTTTGTGTGAACACAAGTTTTCAACTCACTTGAAAGTATCTCAGGGTGTGACTGCTGGGCTGTGAGGTGAGACTGTAGTTAGCACCATGAGAATCTGCCACACTGCCTGGTGATATGGCGGTGTCATCTGCATGTCCACCAGCCTGATTCGGGCCTGCTGCTCCATGTACTCACAGCACTCCATGTGGCTGCCGCTGTGGGCCTCAGAGGTTTTCACCCTGTGTAGTGGCATTGCAGGGACAGAGCATGCTGTGTCTCCTCCTACAGTGATTTGCCACCGGTGTCACTCTGGTGAGGTGGCCGTTCAGATCTTTCACTCCATTGAGTTATTTTCTTATGGTCAAATTTATTATCCTTGGTGTATTTTGGATGTCGTCCTTTACAGATGTGTTTTGCAAATATCTTCTCCTAATCCATAGCTTGGCTTTTTAGGCCCTCCCTTCCTTCTTTCCTGTCTCTGACTGGGCATTGAATCCAGGGCCTCTGCACAGAGCTACTTACATTCCCTATTTTATTTGTTTATTTGGTGCAGGGTCTCACTATACAGCTCTTGGGTGTGTAGAGCTCCTCCTGTCTCGGCCTCCCCAGCACTGGGGTTACGGGTGGGTGTGCGTGCGTGCGTGCGTGCGTGCGTGCGCTGCCGCCACCACACCTGGTCTCGGTGGGTGGAGCTCCCGTCCCTTAGCTTGTCTGAGCAGGCGTTTAGTCTGCTGAGCTATCTTGCTGGGCCTTAGCATTTGCAGTTTAAATGAAGTCTAACTGATCAGTTCTTTTTCCTCTGCATGGACACTGCGACTTAAACCACTCCCCTAGCAGACAAAATGCCCCGGATGCTGGCTGTCCCTGGGCAGAAGAGGACACCAGGCTGTGTTTCCTGGCCCTGACAAGCAGGCTGACAGCGTGGGAATTGCTGCCCGGTGTGCGGGCCTCCGCAGGGGGCCTTTTGTATCCCAGATAAGCATTTTTTGGGTGTGCTTGTAGGTGACAGAAGGTTTAGATTCGCTGACAGTCCACACGTACCACACCCTGGGTGGCCCGCTTGGGCACTCGCATGTGACACTGACAGGACATTAACCTGCTAACCGCGGCCTGCCCTTCCTTAGGCTCCTCCTCCTGTCCAACCCGCAGCTTTTCCTCCTCCAGTACAGGGCACCACGTGACACCTGGCTCTTCGCAGCTCCTTCCACTGCTCCTGGCCGTGACACTCAGACTCTTTGGTCCTGGTGGCTGTGTCGGTGTGGGGAGGATGGGCTGGTGGCCGGCGGAAGGTCGCTCGGCTGGGTCTTGGCTGATGCTTCGTGCCTGCCCGGGGGCGATGGGCCCAGGGCATCTTGTGTGCACACGAGGTGGGCATGGTGCCCGCCGCCGCCGCCCCTCACAGCGGGACACCGTGCGCGCCTCTGCTCCCACAGCTCTGCGGCGCACTTCCGGTGGGAGGCCTCAGCAGCCTTTTCAACCTGAGGCCAGAGATGGACGCTGCGCCTGTGCTGCCCCGGCCCAGGGGAGGGAGGTGGCAGGGACGTGTGGCATGGGCTCTGTTAGCGAGAGACAAGAGCGCAGACGGGACTCTGATGCTCATCAGTTAGGGCCGCGGGTGAAGCTGTTCCTGCTTCACGTGGCGTGGGGAAGGCTGCTGTGCATCTTCTCGCTAAGACACAGGGTGGACATCCCTCTGTCCCCCACCCCCAGCTCCCCCGGCCCCCCGGGTGCCACTCCTCCTCTCCCTGCAGATCATGCTGTTCCTGTCAGGGCAGGTGCTGCACAGAGCCTCTCGTCTCCTGTCACCATGGTGGGTGTCTTAGCTACTTTTTCTCCTTGCCACCCTGAGTTAAAGGGAGAGGCTTGTTCAGCCACAGTGTGTGGAGGTTTCCATCCATGGTTGGCTGGTCCCGCAGCAGGGTGGTCTGGCAGAGGGGCATCGCAGAGGAGAGACAGCTCATAGCGGGCAGCAGACGGCAGAGGCTGCCAGTGGCCAGGTACCAGCATCGAGCAACGAGCCTCGACTGTCCTTGCAGCGTCCCCACCCCTCAGGCCTCGTGCCGCACCCCCACGAGTCAGCCACACATGAGGTCCAGTCGATTCGGAAAAAGCCCCACCCATGACCTCGAGAGGCTCTGGAGGGCAGCTAGACACAGCCCTAAGGTGGGGGTCAGAGCAGGGCCTGAAGGGCGCGTCTCCCCCAAGCAGGGTTGCACGCTGCCTGCCTGAGGGTCTGAGGCCAAGTAGTCAGCAACAGCAGAGCCTCCTCTAAGAGCAGGGAGGCTCTGAGAGGTGAGAGTGGGGTGGCGAGAGAGGAAGGGAGCTCTCCCCGGGTCCCCAGGCTTCTTCCCTTACCTTCTGTGAGCCAGAAGCTGGGACCAGTCCTGCTCAGGCTCAGTGGTCTGCGGAGAAGGCTTCCCTGGACCCAGGGGGGTCACCACTGGAGGACATGCCTGCTGGACCAGAGAAGGGCATTAGCTTGAGTCTCCTGGCACAGGCGGATGTTGCTGACGCAATTTGCAATTGGAAAAGCCAGTTATAAAAATTAGCATGCACAATGTATACGGCAAGACAAAATCCAGATACATTTAGGATTCTAATGTCAGGCATCAAAATGTCACCTTTGGATGGTAGTATTATGGGGAATGTGTGATGTATTCTTTGAGCTTTTCTGTACTTCCTCAGTTTTCTGAATTGAGATATTACTTTTTTTGTGGGACCACGGTTCGAACTCATGACCTTGCCCTTGCCAGACAGGCACTTGTGCCACAGAGCTATCTCCCTGGTCCCCGAGATATTACTTTTTGTGGACAGCTGATGCATGGTGGCATCTGGCAGCTCTCCAGAAGTCCGCATATCTGCACCCACAGGCTGTCTCCTCGCGACGCTGGGCACCTAGCGCGGGGCACAGCTCTGTGTCTTCAGCAGCCGGGTGGGCACTGCTTCTGTGGCTGCCAAGACGCATCTGTGACCTCGAGGAGCACCGAGCCTGGGGAGCCAGCAGGTGGTTTTTCGTGGCGTCCCGATCTCCCAGGGGGCAGCACCGTGGAGCAGTCTGTCCCAGTGAGCTCAGAGCCTTCCTGCCTCAGCCTCCTCAGGATACACGGGCAGCACAGGCTGTGAAGCGGCCCTGTGGCAGCGCCGGCTCAGGCCTCCTGCGGGAAGATGCCTCGCCATCTCTGTCTCCACCATCTGACCCCTTCTGTCACTGTGACACCCGGAGGCGGGGCACACTGGAGCTGACATCCCTGGCTGTGATTCTAGTGCCCCAGTGAGTGACAACCTGTGTGGATGTGTGAGCCTAGCCGGACAC
Organism: Capromys pilorides; assembly: GCA_004027915.1. Classification (NCBI taxonomy): domain Eukaryota; kingdom Metazoa; phylum Chordata; class Mammalia; order Rodentia; family Capromyidae; genus Capromys; species Capromys pilorides. Next base: position 24,655 of record PVKN010003703.1, on the reverse strand, counting down.
TTCCTGAGCTGCTTTTGGGGACCAGGAGCGGCTGCAGGCCTCGCTTGTTGGTGACTTGGAGCCAGTAGGTGCAGACGTGGACGGAAACCTTTGTATCTTTATCGACCCTAATTTCAACTTGAAATCAATAAATGAAGACAGCAAACCACAGTAGTGTTAGCAGTCCCCGTGGTGCTGTCCCTAGGAGATGCCACAGAGGTTCTCATACTATCACCATTGGTGCAGAAATCTTGAAATACTGCGTTCACTGTGACTTTGGAATTATGGAAAAATTGAAACTATTTTATGGATAATATTTTATTAGCTAATGCATTTGTAAAGTGATATGCAGAATATTATATCATAATGTAGCTCTTAAACTATTTGGATAGCTGTATTTTAATCTCGTTTTTCAGTTTTTTACTCTCCTGTGCATTTAATTTGACCCAGTTTCTGCTGCAGTCCTAGCACACAGCTGCATGGTAGGGTACCAGCGACCGCGTGGCTGGCGTATGTCCTTGGGTAAATATCTTCTCTGGCTCTCACTGTCCTTGTCTTTCTTTCTTTCTTTTTTGCCTTGTATTTTAGGGAAGGGTGTATAGTGTGTTCAGGGTCTCATTACTAGATTGGCCTTGTAGCGATCCGCCTGTTTACAGCCTCCCAAGAGCTGGAATTACAGGTGCGTGCCGCCACACCCAGTCTCAGTTGCTGTCTCAGCGTGCCCCAGGGAGGTTGGGCTGGCAGGGCAGGCCCTGGGATCAAACCCCTGGCCTCTGCGCCTGTTTGCAGGCACTTTTAATCCACTGAGCTACCTGGCTGGCCCTGTCCTTGTCCTTCAAATGAAGGGGTGAGCCCTAGAGGTGATCTTAACGGGTCGTGGCAGCCACCAGGTGACACATTGTGTCCTTGGTCACTTTGATCGTACCACAACTGAGGGGTACACGAGGACTGCAGAATCTGAGAGCCTGCACTGCTGCTTAGCAGATTATTTTAACTTTCAGAATAATAAAGAAACTTGTTAGTTTCAGGTTGGTTAAATTCATTAAAATGGATTCCTGTGATGCGGATGGCGCCAGCCTGGAATGATCTAGAACAGCAACATGTGAAAATGGTCACTCCAGACAATTAGAGTAGAATAAGCTGCTTGTGGCTCTTGAGGCGTGGTATGATTCTATTTTTATAAAACATATTGATGAATACGCAGAAAAGATAAAACAACACAACCTAACGCACTAATACTGGCTAGCTTAGAGAGGAGGGTTTAAAGGGCGTTTCCTTTTTTCTTTTAAATTCTTACACTTAAATGCACGTATACAAGACTCTGCCGCAGGAAGACAGCAAACATTGGTATGCTGTCCCTGGAGTCTATCTCACAAGGCGATGTTGGGCTCAGCCTTTGCCTTGGGGAGCTGCCTCTTCTGACTGGAGCCCAGGCCCAGAGCTGATGGGCCCAGAGCCGGAGCCCCCACTCCTCCTCTGTCTCCCGACGGGTCCTCCACAGCCGCCCCCGCATCCCCAGACCGTACCTGCAGGCTTTCGGTCTCCGCTGCCCACCAGGCCTCGAACTCTTTCTGTAGCTTGACCTTGGCCTTGTCCATGAGCAGCTGCAAGTGCTCGATCTCCACCTTTAGGGCTTTCAGGTGCATGAACATTGCTTTGTACCTGCAGCGGGATCAGAGAAGAGGCTGTGACCTCAGTGGTGAGGGCCAGGACCCAGAGGCTGCGCTGTAAACGAGAAGCGGGGCAGTGTGGCCCGGCACTGAGGGCCAAAGCAGGGCGGGCCCCAGGCTTCACAGAGCCAGGCGCTTTTGTCCTCCAGCCATGTGCCCAGTGCACAGAGTGGACAGAGCAGCCGAGATCTGAGGCCGGGTGGCCCAGCCCTGGGACCACGGTCACAGCCACCTCGCCGCTGTGCTGGTTCATCTTGGTGATGAGAACACAAGGCTGCCAGACAGCTGCTTTGTTTTGTTTTCAGACAGGGCCAGTGTGTTGCCCGGTCTGACCCTGCACCTCTGGGATCAGGCACAGGGCTGGCGTTGCGGGTGCAGAGGAGGGGACCTGTGTGGTGTCCCCAGAACCTCTCTACTGTGCAGAGCTAGCACACACGCTGGGCACACAGAGGCTGGAATGAGCTACAGCGCCTGCCCAGGGTGCTGGGGGCCCTGCAGAGCTACCTGCTGGCAGCTCCTCCTTCTGTAAGGAAAACTGTGCTTTGGGCCCCTAAGTGACTGTGCTGCCCTAGGCAGGCAGGAGGCAAGGGGTGAGGCTGGGGCACGTGGGCTCCTCCAGGTGGCAGCAGCCCCAGGCCTGTGCAGGAGGAGGAGGGGCTCCCCACTCAGCCTGGCTTGGGGCCCCCTGCAGTCCCAGCCCAGGTCTCTAGCTGTCCCAGAGCCGGCGCTCAGGCTGTGTGAGGCAGAGGCTAAGGCAGGCACCTTCTCTTCTCTTCCTCCAGCTGCAGTCGGAGCTGCCCCTCCTGTGGGTCTGGTCTGGGGGGCGTGGCTGTGTTTTCCGAGATCCCTGCAGCGGGGAGACATCAGAGGTTACTCCAGCGCAGAGGAAAGGTGGAAGGAAGTGCAGGCCACGTTGAAGCGCACCTCAGGATGTGGCCCGAGACTTTGGGGGCCTTTGGAGGGCAGCATCTGCCACGGCAGGGGATGTGCGCCCCCAGCCCCTGACTATGTTCACTCATTTCCTCCCAGTCCCAGGGGTGAGGCCACGCCACCACATTCTAGGGAAGCGCTCCTGTGGGCCAAGCCCTCACCTCCCGAGCACCCACGGTCACTCTGGGAAGCCAGGAGTTTCTGGCCTCCAGTCCCTGCCCTGGCGCTCAGGGGAGATGGGCCCAGGCCATGTGGATATGCAGCCAGTGCAGGCCAAGCCTTGGGGACAGGGTGGGGCCAGGCCTGGGAGGGCTGGACACTCAGCTGTGACTGCTGGTGGCTGCCCTGGGCGCCCCACAAGCTTGCCGGTGGGCGCTGGTGTCCCGCTGTGGCCATGCGTGCACCCCATGCACAAACCCCCCACACTCTGTGTCCTTAGCCTGAGGAGGACGTCTGAGAAGTCTCAGCACCCTGTGTTGGCTCCACGGAGGGCTGAGGGACTCCTTCACGCTCCTGTTCCCAGAGCTGGATCTGCCCGACTGGTGCAGCTAACTTCAGGTAGCCGGAGCCAGCGCCAGGCTTGTTGGGTGGCATTAGACATTGCCTGGGTTAGGAAATTCCTTCCGTCACCTCCCTGGCAGGTGTCATCTGCCTTTGCTCAAGCGCTTCCCCCATAGGGAGCCCGCTACTATTTTTTTTTTTTTTAATTTTCAAGAGAATAAAAGCAATAAAAGGGTCGGGGAGATAGCTCTGTGGCACAAGTGCCTGCCTGGCAAGTGCAAGGTCATGAGTTCGAAACCTGATCCCACAAAAACAAAACAAAACAAAACAACAATAAAAATGATGCAGAATTTCAAAACAAGATGATGAGAAATGACCAATGATTACTGTGTGGCACATTGTTGTCTTCCAAGTAGTTGCTTGGATCACCGTTCCCCCATCTCTGTTCTTTCTTTTCGAGCAGCTCCTTTCCCTCCCCCCAGCATCTGCTGTACCTTTTGGATCTTATTCACTCTTTCTTGCCCTGGGGAGACAGCACGATGCGTGCACACGTGGGTCTGATTCATTTCACCTATGAGTGTGGCCTCTAGTTGCATCCGTTGACCTATAAAAGCCTGGAGTTTACCTTTCTTTATAGCTGAATAGTACTCCATTGTATAAAAATACCACATCTTTTTTTTTTTTTTTTAATTTTTTAATCCATCCCTCAGTTGATGGGCGTTTGGGTTGTTTCCCAGATTTAGCTGTGACAGATCCTGCTGCTGTAGACATGGGCACACATCGGTCCCCGTGGATCTTCCCTCTCAGAGCGGCTGGGTCCAACTCCTCATCTGGGGTCACAGTGACCTGGCTGCTTTAGTTGTCTTCACCTCACAAGCCTGGAGCTGGGCCTCATGTTCCACATAGGTCTGAGATGCTCTGGGGCTCCTCTTAGGTTTTAAAGATTTAAGCTCCATATTTCTATAGCTTCATATTTCTATTACCAAGTACGTCTGCACACAAGGCCTGGGCTAGGCACTCTTATCTTCTTGCTATCCTCAAAGTCACCCGGCAGAGAAGGAAGGTACCGGCACCTCACTGCAGTTAGAGTTGTAGCCTACAGAAAGGCGTAAGCAACCCATGGTCACAGAGCTAGCAAGGGGTGGAGCGGAGCCTTCAGCCTCTAGGATTTTCTGGGCCCAAGGAGCTCAGTGCCTGTGTTGTTGGCGGCTCTGTCATGGCTGGTCCCTATTAAACGGCCATCAGTTTATAAGCTTTCCTGCTTCTTGATGATTGGCTGTCCAGATGCCAGCGGGCAGCTGTGGACCCCGAGACGATGCTTGACATCACTGGCATGCAGCCTGCTCTGGGAGTCGCCTGTCTCTTCCCTGCACCAGCTGCCCCGTCTTCCTTGGGTAGGTACAGCACAGGTCTTATTCCATCAGCTAGGGGAGGGGTGCAGAGCCCGCGGACTTCTCAGCTGGTGACCACACTGGTGCCGAGCTGTCCACACAGGTGGACAGCCTGGGCACGCCTGCCATAGCCCCCCAAGTCAAGGCACAGGAAACTTAGAGGGTGGGGACAGGGGTTTCTCTGTCCCTGGGCCCCCAGGGCTTTGCTTGGATTCTCCTTGTGGATACACTCGACGCCGTGCAGATCCGCGGTCCCTATCCTCTGAAAAATGCCATGCACAACACCTAAGGCAGTGTCTCAGCATCAGACTAATAGCAGTCAGGCCTTAAATGGACAGAACATTTCCTTTGCCCAAAGTTTCAGAAACGGGCCCATCCATCTTCCAGCTTGCCTAGAAGAACAAGACCCAGAGGAGCTGTGAATCTTTTCATATTTCTGAGCCTGCGCCAAGGCACCCTTGAGAAATTTGGGGAGCATCTGGGTGACTGCTCTGGGTGATTAGTGGGGCTGGGGGGCGGCTCTGGACACCCACAGGCACAGGCGGGAGGGGCTGGCTTCCATGTGACAGCTGTGCAGTGTCATCGTATCTGTGGCACGGAAGTCCCTGCCTTGCCCCTGGCTGGAGTCATTTCCATGGGCCGCTGTGGGGTCCCTGGTGGGTGACGGGTGGCAGGGACCCCAGAAGTGTGAGGGCACTTGGGTGCCTCAGGCCTGGGGACTGTTCTGATGGCAATAATCACAAGAAGGGGCAGGGGACAGCAGCATCTGTGTGTGTGACCAGGTCCTGGGCACTGTGCATGGCCGTGTCCTCCTCCCCAGGCCCTGGCTGGCTTTGTCCCTCTGCTTTGCATACAGCAGTGCAAGGCTCACCGTGACCAGGGAACTTGAGCAGTGCTGCAAAGCGACAGCCTGCAGGGCCGGGCCTGGAGCCCCGGTCTCGCATCTCCCTGCTTCAGTGTTTATCCTATGGCGCAGACTACGTGTGCATCCCCTGCTCTGCAGGAGTCACAGGCGGCAGACAGGCCCCAAACCCACAAAAAATGAGGGTTGGAAAGTACTGTGAGGAAAGATGAAGCCGGGCACAGATGCAGAGGCAGGGTGCAGTGCTGCACACTAGGTGCCGTGTGACCCAGAGACTGGGGGGCAGAGTGGGAGGGCCAAGGCCCTGCTTGGTGTTTGTTGATAACTATGAGCAGCGCAGTGTGCCTGGGGCGGTACAGGGCAGCTGAGGGCACTGAGGAGACTGTGGCCAAGACTCAGAGGCCCTGGCAGGCCCCGCCGAGCACTCCGACCTCGAGAGCCAAGGGAGGAGAGGCTCGGCTCGATCGACTCCTTTGTGGCTGGAGTCCAACTGTTTTTTGCTGATCAAGGCAAAGCTACTCCTGAGTGAAGAATAGGCACTAGGGGCCGGCGCCGGGGTGCTGCGAGCCTATTGAGAGGATCCGGGAAAGAGGCTGGGGCTGGGACCCCGGGCTGCCAGAACAAGGCCGCCACATACCCCAGGACCAAGCCACCCAGGCTGCCATGTCAACCCCATGGGCCCATGGCCAAAGGTGATGCCTGCTTAGTGAGGTGCATTGTAATGACCCAGGGACCCCCGGGCCGCTGCTGAGGCCTGGCTTCCCTCTGCACGGGGACAGGGCTGGGGACTTAGGGCGGCAAGCCAGAGCAACTGAGCAAGAAGAGGGAGCGTGGGAGGGATGAACGGGCAGGTGGGCCTCTCAGGTCTCTGTCTCCGGTGGCCCTGCCAGTGACAGACCCTTCAGGCATCCACAGGAGGCTGGGACCCAGCCCTGGAGGGCAGAGGCCCAAGTGGCCTGTGAGATCACTCTGCTTCTCTGTGGGACAGCAAAGGTAAGAACAAAGGATTCTGTCTCATTCCAGTGGCCTTAGGTCTGATGCCACACGAAGAGGAAGCTGAGAGATCAAGCAGTGGCTGAAAACTCAAGCTGGCAGGAAGGTGGTGGGGTGGGGACACAGAGCGGGGCTGCTGTCGTCTCTGAAGTCCCCTGCATTGGGAACGAGCAGTGCAGGGACCAGAGGGACTCTGGCAGGGAGGGTCAGTGGAGGCGCAGCCCTCTCCCATTGGAGGTGGCTCTGGTGCAGAGGTCTCCAGCCTCTCTCCCTGGTGCCCCGTGTCCTCTGCTTTCTACGGGTTCTCTTCCAGTTCTCCTGCGCTGGAAATGGGCACAGTCTCCTTTCTTTGGTTCAGCGCCTCTCGATGCAGGGTTGTACATCAGGATATTTTATGGAACTTGTAAAGGTGCAGCACACTTGTCCACAGAGGGCAGCCGAGGCCTGCACCCCAATCCACAGGGTTAGCATTCGTCAGTAGGGCCCTGTGGATCCTACGGCTGCCCCTTGCTAATGAACTGTGCAAGTCACTGAACCGCTTCATGCCAATCCTCATTTCAGAAGTTCCCAGGACTGCAGGACCTGCAGAGGTTTAGGGCAAGTACTGCTCTGGAGCAAGCGTGGCCCCAGGGCCCCTGCTATCCCTGGACCTTGTGGGGGGGGGCACTGTGATTGGGGAAGAGGAGCTCGAGGTTGGCAGCATGGGACGTGGTTGGCACCACCTGCACATGGCCCTTGAGGTGCTCGGTGGGGCCTTGTTTCAATGTCCACAGAGCTGAGTAGCAATGATGTGGAGCCGTTGTGTGGGCATGGTGCTTCCTCTGTGTAATCTCACATGTTCTTTGTGACTCCAGGTGGGAAAGAGTCCAGGTACAGGCAGCTGCCACTCTCCCAGGTTGGCCCATAGCATGCTCAGCACCTGCCTATTTGGAAGGCAATCTGAAATTCCAACCATATCCCAAAGCTGAATGGGTCTCTGCGGGCTTCCGTAGAGCAAAGACCATGGGCCCAACATGGCTGCCACTTGGCCAGTGGGAAGAGGTGGTGAGTTACGTGGCCTCACCATGGCAGCCAAGATGTTGGAGCTGGGAGGCGTCCCTGCTGTTCACCTCAGCTAGCCAACTAATGATTTATTTGTTCAGTATCCACTCTGGGCCTCCTTGGGCTAAAGCGTCTCATAGAACCGTAGATCACTCAGCCTCACCTTGTTTGAGAAGTCAGAGTGTCTCTTCTTGCGGAGACTGATGGCGTCAGTGTCTCAATTACCACAATGCTCAGCAGTTTGAGGCAAGATTCCAGCTTCCCAATCAGACCATTTCCTGTGTAATGGCTCAAATTTATTGTCAACTGGAGTCATCACATGCTGAGGGCTGCTCAGTGCCACATCCATCTTGGGGTTGGCTCTGCATGGCATCCCCACTGCCTGCAGCGGGCCCAGACCAGGCATGACGGATGGTCCTGTGGACAGCTGGCTGTGGTGCCCGGTCATTCTTGGGGTACACTTACCCTGCCACCCCAGGGCCTACACTTACTGCCACTACCTTCCCTTGGGGACAGAGGGAAGAAATGGCCATGCTTCAGTAAACCAGAAGCATGCCGCTGCCTGCTCTGCCGAGCCAACACAGGCCCAGAGAGCCCTGCTCTCAGCCACCCTGTTTCTTCCAGGGTGAGTTATCTCCCCGGTACCACCCTGGGTCTCTGCTCAAATGGGTGCAGGGGTGGTAGCCCCTCCCCCAGCACTTCCTGTGGAGGACACAGGCTGCACAGCCGGAGGGTGGGCACACACGCTGGCCGCCAGCAATCCGGGAGCCTGTTCCACACGTGAGGGAGACGTCCCACTGCAGGGCTTGCCTGGGTGTGGGGTCACACTCGCCTCTGCTCAGTTGGGGCTCTTGTCAGGTCTCCTGCTAGACCTCAGAGCTGTTTGCGGTTTCCACTCTGCGATTTTCCTGCTTGTAGCCAGTCAGAGCCTGGCATGGTGACGGTGACCTCTGGCTCTGACCCCCCCAAGACCACCTTCTTGGAGTCAGATGTGCTACCATTGCGCCATGAGGTCAAGATCACCTTCATTTGGGGGCTGCCACCTCAGGTGCCATCACCAGCTTCCCAGGCCACCACTTTTTTCCCCTGAGGAGGAATGTGCCTTGCCTCAGTGGTTTTCCAGAGAGAACTCATTAGGAGCCCTGCCACCCCTGCAGCTCATGGCCTTCGTTGGGCCAGGCTGTGTTCTCAGGCACACACACCTCAGGAGGCAGAGCTCTTGAGAGGTGGGGCTTTCTTCTGTGAAGACCCAGATGATGGTGGTTAGTGGAGTTCAGTCAACTCCCTTGACTGCCTATTAGGGGAATTTGGGGACTTTTAGGACTTGTGGACTCTGGACAAAGCTGTCTCTCTCCTTTTGGAAAATGTGTCTATCAGTAGCCAATTTGCAAATCAATCTGTTCGTTTGGCACTAATTTATCACATACTGCAGTCAAAATGAGTTGCGAGACCACACAGTTGAGCAGGCACATTTTCAAAGTCAGATGGCGAGAGCTGGCCAAACCACCAACTGCTCACACCCGCCGGAGGAGAGGGCCAATGTAAATGTGGGAAGAGGGTTCTTTGGGAAAGAGGTAGCAGTTTTCCTAAGCCCTCCATGTGCCCTTTGCTGGGGGGCAGCATGGTGGAGGTGCTGTCCCTTCCCTCAAAGCCAGGGAGCTAGAAGAGGACCCTTGGGAAAGCTGGGGCAGACCCCCGGGTCTGGTGTGCTGGGGGCAAGGAGAGCCGCAGTGCAGGATGGGAGACCTGTTCTGTCCATTTCTGGAGCAGGTCATTGTGGCTGTGGCCTCCTAGGAGCAGGGGCAGGGCTCCTGCTGCTGCCCTGTGGGCCCGGCACAGTGGGCTGCACACACTGGAGCATGGGGCAGGGCTTGCCTGGGTAAGCAAGTGTTAGCAAGCGGCTCTGGGAGGGGTTCCCAGGATTTTTCCTGTGGTGTGAATGCGTCTGTCACTGCTGATTCGTAGCTGTCATGAGCCAGCCTGGTGCACCACAAGGGCATCTTTCACACCACCTGAAGTGAAGGGCCTCTCGGAGGACAGGCGCATCTGCCTCTTGCGGGGCCAAGGCTTGAGCTCAGGGGTGTCATACTGAGCTGTGTTCCCAGCCTGTTCTTTTTTTTTTTTTGTCTTTTTGAGGCAGGTTCTCGCTATGTGGTTCAGGCTGGCCTTGAGCTCACTTTTGTAGCTGAGGCTGGTCTCAAACTGACACTGATCCTCCTGCCTCAGCCTCCCAAGTGCTGGGATTACAGGTGTGTGCCACCAGGCCCGGCTCCCAGCTTGGTTTTTGAGATAAGCTTTTGCTGAGTTGTGGTGTTAACCAGTGTTATGCATTGTGTAGTTGCCCCTCAGAGCCTCCTGCAGTCATGGGGTGGTCTTCTAGACTTTGTGATTAATTCATGATCCACTGCTGGGATTATGGGTGTGAGTGCTACTCTCAGCCTGGGGTGGACAGCCGGAATGCAGCACAAGGGAGGCCGACTTGCTCCTGAGGCCACTGTTGCTTCTGCGCCACCCTCTTGTTCTTGCTGTTTTGCTGTTTCCATCACCATGAACAGTTGCCTTCTGCCATGTACCACTCGGCCTTGGAGCCTGCCGAGTATGGACTGAAACCTCCACCAACATGAGCTAAATAAACCTTTTCTTCCTTCACTTTGGGTGTCGAGGATTTTGTCCCAGGAAAGGAGAGAAGAGTAATTGAGACTACCGGGCTGAGGCTCAAGCTCGCTGGCCTCAGCCTGCTGGTGTGCTGGAATTACAGGTCTAAGATAGTTTTTCATAGGGTACTCTTGGTGTGGGGAGCAGGATGCGGGAGTCAGAATCCGGGAGGCCGACCGCAGCTGCCTGGGCTGCCCCTATGGGCTCCTCAGGGCTGCCCTTCCATCTTGGTGTTCCAGGGAGTCTCTCTCTTTCCATCCCTCAGGTCTAGGGACAGCCATGCTTCCTGTTCCTACCTCTGGGGTGCAGTGCCCACCCCTGCGTTTCCCCACAGCAGGCTCACAATAGGCCTTTGTTCCACAGTGCCTCAGAAAGCACAGCCCAGCCAGCAGACCCCGTGCTGCCCCATCCAGCCCAAGCTCCTCCTGCTGACAGGATTCTGCTTGGACCCCACCCACACAGGCTCTAGCCAGGGACCTCTAGGGACCCATGAGAGGGTCCCTGTGCGAGAGGGTCGCTGTGGACAGGTCCGGAGGCCCCCACCGCGCCACATGGCAGTGGACAAGGGCGGGCTCGACCAGCTGCGCCTCTGCCCTCCCTGCCTTCTCCCTGCTCCTTCTGGGGAACCTGGCCCTTCAAGGCTGAGGAGGAAGTCAGCGAGGGGGTTGTGACTATTTTCCTTTTTCCTCATGACACTGGGTCTTAGCTGGAGCAAGGGAGAGGAGTTTTATCTTTGAGTAAAATTTTAATTATTATTATTTGCATTTATAATCTACAGGTTTTTTCATTTGTTTGTAATAACAATGCGTGATCAGTACCTGGTTGTTCAGTCTCCATCTGGGCAGAGGAAAACGATGCTACCTGTGGGGATTTATGTATGTATGTATGTATGTATTTTATTATATTATTTATTTTTAAATTTATGCATTTGGTACAGGGTGTCACTACACAGCTCAGACTCCTCCTAGTGATCCTCCTGTTTTCAGCCTCTCCAGTGCTGGGATTATAGGTGTGCGCTACCATGCTGGGTCTCAGTTACCAGCTCAGCAGGCCCCGGGGCGGGCCAGCCTAGTACGTGGTGCTAGGGTTCAAATCCAGGTCCCTGCGTTTGCCTAAGCAGGAGCTTAGTCTGCTGAACTATCTTGCTGGCCCTAGATTGATTGATTTATATCTTTTGAGACTGACTGGTGCCATGCAGTCCAGGCTGGCCTTGAACTTGTGCGGATTCTCCTGCCTTAGTCCCTTGGGTGAGTGTTGGGATTCCAGGCCCTGTGGGAATTTAAAGAGAATGTTAGGGAAACAACTAAAAAAAGTAAAAGTCCGCTTTGTGGGCACCTGGACCGTCCAACCCGTGGGCCACACCGCTCACGGCTAAGCCCCTCTTGGAAACCACAGCTTTCCTGGCTGGGGACCTTGGGCTGTCTTGGCTTTGCTGGTTTGACTGCTCTGTGCCGCTCAGGTACCTGACCAGGATTGAGGGGTCAAGGGTTCACGTCTCCACCTTTTCCAGACAGTGCCAGCTTAGGAGGGTGGTTGTTCAGCGGCCACTGCAGGTTTTGTTTCCCAGGCAGCAATATTCTCAGGACACCGCTCATCACTGTGTGCAGGTTATGTAGGACACCGAGCAACCGGCGGTTGTGTCTGAGCACAAAGAACTCCGCTTCCTGTCCTTCCGTCTCCCACTTGCGCTTTTCTCTGGCTCCTCCCTGGGAGTTGTACCGGCTCCATGACGCATGCGCAGCACACTTCCAGCGTTCTTGGGCCTGGATTTGCCAGGCACTAAGGATCATTTTTAAAAATACATTCGAGTCTCAAAGATGCAGTCAAGATGCTGGAATCATGTCAGCTACATGTTTTGCTAGATGCCTAACTCATGCAAATTAGCAGGTGTGGCTTCTGCGAATTTGTACAACGGAAAAATGACACCGGCAAGAGGTGGGGTCGTAGTAATTCCGCCCTGCCAGGGTTGCACGGGCTTTCCCTGGGTTTCTTGGCCCTTCCCTCCCTCCCTCTCTTCTTCCTCTTTCCTACTTTTTCTGCCTCTCTGCCTCCTCCTTCTGTCTCTTCCTCTTCTTTCTTTGAGACAGCAGCTTGCCTATGTACTTGAGGACGGTCTTGAACTCACTGTGTGGCCCAGGCTGGCTTTGAACTCTCAGCAATCCTTCCACCTCAGCCTCTCAGGGCTACGCCTGACTGCGAGGTTCCTGCAGGGAAGATCGGCCTGTGGTGCCCACGGTGTGTAGGCTGGCTAGCGGTTCGTGGGTCCGTGCAGGCCGCACCAGCCTTGCTGGGCGATAGCTGTGCCCACTGCCTGGGCATCGTGTTTATCACGTCCAGAGCCAGAGCTCACAGTGATCTGCTGAGCACCTGCTTCTGTCACACGTCACATACTGGTCTCGCTGCTTGGAGGAGCAGGCATTCTTCTGCCTTTTATGAGTGAGGAATGGGAAACTCCACAAGGGCACAGGCCACGGTTATAGGACTACAGGCGGTAGCGTCACAGCACAAGCCAAGCTCTTCTGGTAGCAAGGCATGATGGTTAATTTTCCATGTCAGCCTGACTGGCTGCAGGTTCCCTGGTGGCTGGTGAAACATGATTTCCACTAATTTTGGTTGGACAAGGTCGGCAGCACTCTGGGGGTTGTGCCTATCCTCCCCTCGTGGTCCCCAGGGCCTGCAGACCCCTCAGTCCTGCAGTGCCCATCTGGCGGAGGTAGCCAAGGTCTGGGTCATAAGCAGATGACTGTCTGGCCTGTTGCTTTTTCTCCAACTTGTCGGGCGGTGATCTTAAGGAATTATTACATCCAATGGAGGAGACGACTGAGGAACCCCTGGGAGCCACCAGGGGGCACTGCAGGAGCTCTGCAGAGGAGCCACACGATTCAGCTCTGGCGGCTCCTGGACTCTCTCAACCTTCAATAAGGCCCCTGCTGGGGAGTTCTGGGGTCACTGCACAATTGCAGAGTTAGGAGTGCACAGTTGGAACAAGCTCCATGGGACATAAAGGTAACCGCGGCCCTTTGAGAGCTGCTTTTGTTTTGGAGGTCTTTGCTCCAGGGCAGTTAGCAGGCACATCGGGAGGGGACAAGGTCTGGTGTCCCAGAGGTGAGGTTGGGGGCCGGCCCGCGTGCGCTGCCATTCTCCCCTTGCTCCTCAGGCACCCGAGTCCCGTTGTGGCAGTGTGAGGCCCTGCCTGGCCACAGGAACAGACCTCGCAGCTAGTAGCTTTGGGCCCAGGGAGCAGTGCAGGGAACAGAGGGCTGCCTTCTGGCATGCCACCTGGGCTGGCGTGTCCTCGGGCTCCTCAGGGGCAGTGGCAGCCCCCCCTCAGCAGCAGAGTAGTGGTTGGGCCATGGACCCCTGAGGCAGGGGTGCTGTACGTGGTGTGGCCCTGGTGGGATTCCTGGGCAGTGCCAGGTCCAGGCCAGCAGGAGATGAGGGTCCTCCAGGCTCAGGCGGGAAGTGTGTGCACCCAGGGAAGGAGGTGGACACAGGCGCCAGCGCAGGCTGGCGTGGCTACGTCTTCCTTGGCAGTCAGCTGGGCAGGGCTGGAGTCCTGCTCCGGCCTCGACGGCCTGTGGGCTGAGGCGCAGGGAGGGACACTCTCTTCTGGGGTGAAGGCCCCAGCCTGAGGGCTTGGTGGCCAGCCCCAGGGGCCACTCCTTGGGGTCCATCCCCAGATCTCTCACCTGCTTGGCAGTGGGACGTCTTTTAATGTTTAACCACAAGGGCTTGTTAGAGCTTTCAATGTAAAGGTGACCAGATCCAGTCCCTGACCAAATCCCACAGAGAGAGAAAGAGAGAGAGAGAGAGAGCGGCGGATCAATAGACAGACAGACAGATAAGTGGAGGGCAGGCAGGCAGATCATAGCATCCTCCTGGGGTGGATTTTCTCAGCCTTATCTGTCCTGTGCTGCTCACCCGCCGGAGAGCAGAGCACCGGAGTGTCTTATCTCAGCCGTGCACATAAACGCGCTGGTGAGTTACGCCTTGTGTCAGCGCCCTGCTTTCATGGAGGGTCGATACTAGAGTCAGCTGGTTGGACATTCTGGCGTCTTCGTAAAACTGCAGGTGAGGACATTGCTCACCGTGCCACTCAGTGTCCTTCACACGAGGATCCACGTGATAAATTCTGGCCGGTGTTTAGTTCCAGGAAGAGATTCTGCTTCTGCAGATAAGTTAGTTAGTGTGCTTCCTGCCGTCAGAAAATGAAAACTGTAACTGTGGGTGCGTCTCCTTTTTGCTCAGCGGCTGGACAAGGGCAACCGAATTTATGGCCTGTGTGTGTAATTTGCTCAGCTGTGGGGTCCAAAAGCACTTACTCCTCCTCGTTCTTTTAAAGGGATTTATTTTATTTTATGTTCAAATGTCTCATTGTACTCGTGTGAGCTCCCTGAGTCTGGTAGCCACCTGGGAAGCATTCGTTTGCCATCCACTTGGCCTATTTATTGCTCGCACTGGCCGCTGGGGCTCTGAAGATGAATCTGACTGTACCTGGCTTTCCGGGAGAGAAGCACGGGGACTGGGGTGCGGGAGTGACTTGGGAAGGAGTCATCACCCACAGGCCAGAGCTCCAGCAGAGCCCACGCCAGGAGGAGCGCAGCGTGGCCAGGGGCGCAGTGCCGGTGGCAGGGTGGAGGGCTTGGCGTGGGACCGGCTTTGTGGCTACAGGGGAGAGGGAATTTGAGAACGACGTTATCCGGGTCTGTCTCTGTCCTTGCTTCCTGGTTGCACTGCACACCCTGAGCTGAGCCCCGTGTGGACCCCAGCCCGGGCAGCGCAGTGTGACAGCTGCACGCAGGCTGAGGAGCCAGGCCCAGGCTTTGTGTCCTTCACTGAGCTGGACTCGGCCTGGTTGGGCTCCTGCCCCCTCTGGGCCTGAGGGTCCAAGTGAGGAGAAAGAGCGGTGGCATTTGCCTCATGCGGGTGTCGTGAGTGCTGAAAAGACAATGCCCACCGGGAGCTCACAGTCCTGCCTGGCACACGGTAAGCAGATGAGGACGCTTGGGGGTCGCTTATCGAGGGGAGCCTGTATGCGGCACCGCAGAGAGACACGGACCTGAGTGCAGCTAGCAGCCTCGGCTGGCGCCCCCACCTGATGGTGAGGTAACTGACGCTCCCGCAGTCTCCTGAGCCGGCCTGGGCCTCAGCCCTCCAGGCCCATCAGGACCTTCTGCTTGTTGAAGATGCGCTCAGAACCAGCCGCGGTCGTGTCTAGCAGAGGGCGGCCCCAGCACTGGCTGCCACGCCTAGGGTCCCGGCCAGCTCCTTCTGCCTCCATCCTGGTTCCATGCGTTTCCCTGTCCACTGGTTCTCAAAGGGACCCAGGCTTAGTAGATGCCTCTGCGCCCTCATGTATCTCGGGCAGGTGTAAGTGGGGAGGGAGCCATGGTGGAGATTTCCAGCAAGGAAAGGCAGCGGAAGTCCTCGTCTCACCCACATATGCCGGACCCCGTACCAGCTTTGAAAGGGGTGCCGTCTGCGTGCCCGTGGTGTGGGGCAGACACTGAGAGCCGCTGTCTGGAACAATGGTCTGGATTCGTCACGTTTGCCGGCGTCCGTGGTGTCCACCCTCTCTCCGTGGCTGATTTCAAATCTGGAGCGTGACGGTGCTGGGACTCGGAGGGGCCCCCGCGGAGCACAGGACCCCGAGTCAGTCCCCGCTGTGCAGATGCAGAGGGTGCGCTGGCCCTGAGAACGCAGGTAATGGTGAAGCGCAGCAAACTGTTTAGGAGGTGGTGAGCGCTGAGCATTTGTTACCTTTCTTTACAAAATAAAACGTACGCGCGAGCTTACGTAACACGGCTCTCCGTAACAACCGCGGTTAGGTTACCCGTGGCGGCCCAGATTCCCCGGATGGTCAGAGCCAGCTCTGCTGCTGTGGACGCCCTGGCTCCAGCTCAGCCTGTGCGTGGCTCCAGCGCGGATCTCTGCAGCCTCCTCTCCTCCCTGCACCCCTGCTCCCCTGTCCCCTCAGGTAAGGGCTGTCTCTGTACGGGCTTCCCTGTCGCACGTTTGCTGTACAGAGATGCGCAGCAGGCTTATGAAAGCGGGCGGCAGCCTCTCCAGCCGGGACCTGCACATCCCCGCTCCCAACCCCGACATTCTTAGATGGAGACTTCGGGGAGAGTTCCAAGGGGGCCCCCGAAAATGGAGAGCAGGGCAGTGAGGAGGAGGAGAGGAAGCGAGCAAAGGAAATGGAACAGAGAGGGGAAAGGAGCGCGTGAAGAGATTCCCGGAAGTGGGACACCACGCCTGGTTCCTCTCTCGTCCTGCCTCTGACGCCCCGCCCCGTGTCCTAGAAGGCCAGGCTGCTTGAGCTTTGTCCCAGGCTTTCCGCCCCCCTCACCAGAAAGCGGGATAGGGGAGGGACAGGAGACAACTCCTTACACAGTCGGAAGCACGGGAGTCCTCGCCCATCTGCAGTGTGGTCACCTGGGTCACAGGGATTCTGGTGGCTCCAGATCTGACCATACAACCTTCTGAGGCTCTGGGAGGCAAGTTGGCATGTGGGACCCAAATGACAGCTGGGCGAGGTCAACACTTGGGCTCTAATTGGGATCCAACATGCTTCTAAAATAAATAGGTGTTTCAGGTACTCTCAGTGAGTACCTCTCTTCCAGCCTCCCTTCTGCTGGTTACTGCGGGTGGAGGAGACCGCGGGTGGAGGAGGCTGTGACCGCCTGCCTGTGCAGTCGAAGCTAGCCCACGCTGCAGAGGCTCCTGGGAGATGACACGGAGTACTGTACAGACAGACCTGGTGCCTGAGAACACATAGCATGCCCCTCTGCGGGGACCAGAGTGCCTGTCCCAGGGTGATGAGTCAGCCGAGGGGCAGAGAGGACAGGACACCCCTGCCTGGAAAGCCAGGAGCATGCTGGCCAGGCCGGAGAGGGGCTGCCCTTGGAGGTGGGCAGTGCTTTGACCATCAGGGAGGAGGAGCCAGTATCTTGCAGCTGAGAGAAGAGACCGGATGTTGGAGGGCCTGGTGGCAGCCCTCCGGGACAGCTGTGCCCCCTGTGACCTGCCCAGCAGGGTGTGGAGCCAGAGATGGAGGCCCCTGCCATGGCTTCCCCAAGAAGGCACGTGGCACGGTGTCACCTGCGAAGGTATGCCATGCCCTGAGAAAGGAGAGCACTTACCTGACCCTTTAGGCCCAGGGCCGCTGTGTGGCTTGGGCTCTTATTGTCCTCTGAGCGTTTACTGTCACTGAAAGTCAATGACACATCCTCCTCTGCCTTCCAGGGCCTCCTCAGACAATCTCGTGGCCAGGTTGTGCATGGCCCTCACGTCCCACATGTCCCCGTGCCCCTCGTCCTGCAGGCTGGGCTTGGTACTCACCTAGGACTACCTGCTGCATGTGCCGCTGTGTGATGGTGTCCTTCAGGTGACCTGTCCGAGACAGAGGAGAGCACCAGTGAGTCTCCAGTGGAGGGGACGGACTTGGCCTTGGCAGCATGTGGCCCGCTAAGAAGGGGACCATGGGAGTCACACTCTTGGAGCTCCCAGTGACACCCTTCCATGGCCCGGCATGCTGGAGAACACATGGTTCACCTTGGGGTTCTGTGGTCCTGGGGTTCAAGAGTTTGGGGATCTTAGCTGGTCACTCATCACCTTAGCCAGGACCCCACTCTCTTAAGTAGGTTTTTCCACTGTTATCAATGAATGGGGAGGCACGATATGGTCTTTACATAACATATAAGGGTACTGTGAAATCCACTTCTTTGTTTTTTATTATGTATTTAGTGTAGGGTCTACAGGGTCTCACTACACAGATTGGACTCATAGTGATCCTCCTGCTCTCAGCCTCCCAAGTGCTGGGATTATAGGCATGTGCCATGCCCAGTCTCAGTCACCATCTCATTGCGCCCTGGGTGTAGGGCCGGCACGGCATTTGGTACCAGAGATTGAACCCCAGTCCCTGTGCTTTGTCTAAGCAGGCACTTAGTCTGCTGAGCTATCTGGCTGGCCCCTACTTCTTTCCTGAAGCTGTCTGAAACCATGTCAAATAAAGAAGATAGTAGTTGTCATTGATAATACATCTCAACAGCTGATCATGTGGTATGAAATTGGCGTAATTTCTGGGTGATGAACAAAGCTGTGGGGTGTAGAGCTTCCTTGGTGAGAAACATTAGCAAAATAGAACATATTCAGAAAGCAGAAGCAAGTAGGGTAAGGGGGTGCCTGACATCATGTCATATGAGAAATATTTGAGGTGACCTAAGATACATAGGTGGGGAAGAAAAGACTCGGCGGGAGAGAAGAGAGAAGACACAGATATAATGGCTGGCATGAACCTCAGTATGTAGCACAGGTCAGCCTTGAACTTGCAGTGGTCCTGGCGCCACCACATCCGGCTGAGAGTAGTAGGTTTATTTTTGCTTTAGTCTGAGGGCAGAGGTCAACCCAAGGAAGGCGGACTGGGCCTCTATATCAGGAAGAAGCAGTTTGTTCAGGGGCCCCAGCCCCGAGTAGATTATGACCTCTCCAAGTGGTGGTTGCAATCCGGCAGGCAGAGGCTTCTCTCAGAAGAGCTGCGCAGAAGCCACTTGGCTACCTAGAGGGCTATCAGAGTGGGGTTTCCTGCCCAGGTAGGCTTGGGCTGTGATCACCTCCAGGCTCTTGTTTCTAAGCCCCATGATTTTGAGTGGGAGGCTCCTGAAACGGAAGCCCTGGGTGTTTATGGCTGGGACTCAGACACTTGTGAAAATGTTGGTGCAAGAGTTGGCCAGATAACACAGCTGACTAAAGCGCCTGTGTAGGCAGAGTGCCACGGCTGGGATTCAATTCCTGGGCGTGCTGTGCAGGTCCTGCCCCTGGGGTGCGCTGAGACCTCGGAGGAGACGGCATGGTAGCGGTGGGCCTGTAATTTCGGCTTGGGAGGCTGAGAACAGGAGGATCACTACGAGTCCCATCTACATAGTGAGACCATGTACTAAACACATTTAAAAAAAAAGGAAATGTCATTGCTGTGTGCGTACCTGTCCCCCGTGGTGGGGGCTGTGACCAGCCCCTGGGAATGTCACTGGTCCCTGGCCTAGTGAGGATCTTTCCTCCTGGGAGCACACTCTCCAGAGCTTGTTGGAGGTTCTAGCGGGGCAGCGCAGCTACTCAGGTACCCCCGACTGCGGGACGGTGCTCGTCTACTGGGGTGGTCGTCCTCTTCCACCGAGCACGCAGCTTCACAGGAGGAAGGGGGCCCTGCCTTGCCAGCCAGCCCACCGAGCCAGCCCTCCCATAGTGGGGTGACAGACCTCACAGCCAGATCCCCTCACAGCCCAGAAGTACATTCGCTACCTCCAAGGCCGGGGCTGAGCTGATTGTCCCAAAGAGGAGCCACCCATGAAGCCGTCCTGGGAAACCCCGCCATTCCTGAGAGCTCCAGGACGTCAGGCCTGGGAAGGATGGTGCAAGTCACTTGGGTTTCTGGGTTTCTCCCCCCGCAATGCAGGACTCGTTCCTTCTATCGTATATGCACCCAGCTGCTCCGTAGGTGGAGGCTTCTAGAAGGACCTGCTCACATGACCTCTGGCTGCCGGGCTCGCCTGGGACCCTTCCTTGATGGCGAGATGCACCCTTCACACGTGCAGTATGCTACGATGTCCCCTCTTAGACAGCACTCTCTGGTCCCAGGAGGCCTCATCTACACATGCGATTGGCCGGGGGGAGGCCTGCTTCACTTTCCGTGTGGCCCGTCCTGCTCCTGAGGATTTGCATAGAGGTGAAGCCAGGAGCTGGGCCTGAGCAGTAGCTGCCCCCTAATCCTCAGTGGGGCTGAGTGGGAGTCAGGGAGGTGGTAGTGACGGGTACCACAAACTGGGAACCAAGAGGACACGACCTGCCCATGGTCACATGACCTCATCTTTATTGTCCCCATCAGTGGTGTGGAGCAGCTGGGGACACAAGGTTCAGGTGAGGCTGAGACTCCAGTCTGCATCAAGTGTGGCTGAATGGAATTTCCAAAAGGCACAGCTGGGCTTCCAGTGCCCTGATGGCCCCTCCACTCCTCCGAAGTCCCCACCCTGTCCCACTGGGGATCAGGGTGGGACAGTTACTTTAGCCAAGTCCTTGGCTACGTCTCTACACATGAGCCTCTTCAGTGGAGGGAGGAGCAGCGTCCACAGACCCTCAGCCTAGAGGGCCTACTGTTGGAGAAGGACCTGAGGACGGAGAGCCAAAGCACGCTGGCGCGCTGCCTGCTTCTTCAGTGGGCACCCAGGGCCTGTCACTGTCCTGGGAGCCATCTTCCTGAAGTGCCCGGAAGGTGACTCTCCCTTAGAGCACATATGGGGCAGAAGTACCCTGCCTGGACTCATTGGCCCCGCAACCGGACTCCTTGACCACAGCCTCCTGATTCAGGCCTTGCCCACGGTTAATGGCTTCCCTTGCTCTTACTGGAAACCTCTTCCCCAAAGCCTAGGGAGGTTTTCCTGATAGTCTGAGGACTCTCCAGAGCCCCTGGCTTGCTCATGGCAATAAAAAAGGTTTCCCAGGACCGTGAGTTCTATAAACTCCACAGACCTAAAACTCTCCAGCAGCGAGGTATCCATGGGAGGCAAAGGCCGGTCTTTACCACGTTATAGACTGGCGAGGGGGCGTTTTATGATGAAGTCAGAATGCTCAGTTTTGGTGAACTCACTAACATCTCCCATCATGTGGCATTTTTGTCTTTTTTTCTTTTTTTGCCATATCCCCTAATAAGCTTCCAGAAACAGCCTTGTGCCTGAGACCTGCCGGCCTTCTCCAGCAGGGATGTTCTTTAGAGAAGGCAACAGTTTCTAATCTGCTGGATCTTGCAGCTCTGCAGGCTCTGGTGAGGGACAGAGGTGAGGGGGATCGGAGAACTCGCTCAGCATGCAGCTCGCTGTCATGACTGCGGTGATAAATTTGCTGGTTTTGGCCTGGGTTCCTGGACGCATCCCCATCCAGAGGTATGGAAAAGAGATGAAACGGAAATAGAGAACTCCCAGCCTGAGGCAGGATACAGTTGGCGAGGAAAGCGGGGAGTCCAGACTGGGGGTGAGAGCCGGAGGGGTGGGGGAAGAAGGCAGGGCTCTGCCTGTGGGTAGTTAGTGATTCTTCCTCTCCTGCACCTTACGGCAGGGTGTGTGTGGATACCTTCTTTCCCTTTCGATCCAGCTGTGGATGGAGGGGTGGCAGCCGGGGGCAGTGGGTCTCCCAGGAGCGCCCCAGGGCAGGTGTGTGGCGGTGACCACCCCAGCAGGGCGCAAGCAGTGGCGTGCACGCGTATGCTTCCTGCTGCCGAGTAGTCTGCAGGTGTTACTGTTGGGTGGGGACAAAGCTGACCCTGAATATTGATACTCGGTTTTGGGGATATGACAACTTCTTTTTAAAATGTATTTAGTACAGGGTCTACAGGGTCTCACTACACAGAGCAGACTCGAAGTGATTCTCCTGTTTTCAGCCTCCCAAATGCTGGGATTACAGGCCCACGCCACCACACCCAGTCTCAATCCTTGTCTCAGCGTGCCCTGGGGGTGGGGCCGGCATGGCGTGTTGGGAATTGAACCCCGGTCCCTGTGCCTCCCTAAGCAGGCGCGTTAGTCCTCTGAGCCATCTGTCCAGCCTGCCAGTTTCTCTAAACTCCACACTGTTCTTTCATATTTTGGTGTGGGGAGTGAACTCAGGACCTTGGGCTCGCCAGGCTGGCGCTGTGCAACTGAGCCGTCTCCTGGCCCTCTGTCCCGTTCTTCTGTGTGCGTACGTGTCAGGATGGGATCACACACTGAGGGAGAGTCCCTGGGCTGGCCCGGGGAGAGCTTGCTGCCACAGGCTGCCCCCCTGTGGTGTCCGCATCACTACCAAGCAATGCATGCTTACCACTCGTCTACGACATGCTGCCTTCTGAGTGCTGTGGAGTTCGCCAGCGGAGAGGAAGACAGCATGGTACCACAACTGATACCAGGATCAGTACCAGGCTCAGCAAGTGGGTGGCCTGCAAGCTCTTTTCTTTTCTTTTTTTTTTTTGGTCCTGGGTTCTGGAAACTGAACTCATGACCTTGTACTTGCCAGGCAGGTGCTGTGCTGCTGTGCCAAGCCCCAGGCCCCAAGCTCTTTATTTTAAACACTGGACCCATGGCCAACTTTGCTCCAACATCATGGTCAGCACGTTAGTTTGTGGAGTTACTATAGTGAAACACCCAAGGACAGCAACGTCAGTCAAGACAAAAGGTTCCTTTAGCTCACAGTACTTTTTTTTTAATTTAAAGAACATGTTTATTTATTTATGTATTTGGTACAGGTTCTTGCTATGTGGCTTGGATGCGTAGCGATCCTCCTGCCTCAGCCTCCCCAGCTTTCAGATTACAGGTGCGCACGCTGTTATGGTTTATGTGTCTTCGTCCCCAGCAAAGCCTCACGCAGTCATTGACGCTCAGTTCTACAGTTTGTGATTAATTCACGATCCAAGGCTGGGATTCCGGTGTGAGCACTGCTGGGATTATGGGTGTGAGTGCTGCCCCAGCTTGGGGCATACAGCCTGTGTGCAATTTAAGAGTGACGGGCTTGCTGTCTGTTCACACTGCTGCTGTTACCCCCCCTTTGCTGTTTTCCACTGCCGTGAATAGCTGCCCTCGGCCATATGCCACTCTGCCTTGAGCCAGGGGAGTGTGGACTAAAACCTCCACTAACTGTGAGCTAAATAAACCTTTCCTTCCTTCATTTTGGGTGTTGGGTATTTGTTCCGGTAATGACAGAAGAATAATGGACACGGCCCCCCTCTGCCCCCCGTAGCTCCCAGTTCTGGAGGCTCCAGGTTGAAACAGCCTGGTGCAGCTTCTGGCCAGGGCCTCCTGGCTGCAGTAGTGCAAGCGCCTGGGAGGAAGACCACACAGTGCGTAGCCGGAAGCTGAGAGAGGCCCGGGTCCCACGTCTCCTCTGAGGACCCAGGACTTCCTATGGGTCCCATCTTCTGACACTTGTTGCTAGCACAGGAGCCTTGGGGGACACATTTGCACCCCACCCACTCACAACAACCAGTTTGCTTTTCTGCCGAGTCTGAGCTTAAGTCTTCAACACGGCCTATCAGGCTGCTAGAGCCAAGCGCTGGGAGCTGCCATTCAGTTATACTAGGAAATAATTACAAGTGTAGAGTAGCCGCGGATGAGCTCAAATGCCTGCTCTCCTACCTCCTAATTGGGCAAGGCACTCAATTATCCAAAGCCTCAATATCGTCACTTTTGAAAACTGAGAGTAATAATATAACCGCAATAACATCTGCTTTAGAGGTCTCAAGATCCCTAGGAGGAGGTATCTGTGACATGCCACCCTGGTTTCAGTTTCATATACTGGACAGATACCACGTTATTAGGGTGACAGGCTCTGAAGGCCAAGCTGCTAACATCATCAGTGGCAGGGGTTAAATTTCAAGGTGGGGAAGGCGGCTTAGGAAACACAGCATTGCCAGAGGTGGACTGAAGGAGCTGCCGGAGGAGCAGGGTCTTGGGCTGAGGGGCTGAGGAGCAGGGTGCTGGGGTGAGGGGCTGAGGAGCACTCCAGCCAGGAGCTGCTGGGACAGCAGGGTGCAGCAGCCCGGCGGACACGGGCAGGTCTGTGCCCGGCGGGAGGGCAAAGGGTCTGAATTCTGTCTGTCTTGGATCCCAGCTCCTAGGCAGCTGCTAGGGACCCTGGTTCCAGGTAAAATCTAGTTTTCCGTTCAATGGTGCTACTTTAGTATCCCAGTGAACTGGAAATAAACATCACAGTAGAACTGGGCTGCGGGGAGAACTCACAGACTGTGTTTCCTGCCTGAGGGGCCTCTGCTTTGAAATGGGAGGTCTATTTGGTGGTTCTGAGTTCAGTGTTGATTTCAGCGGTGACGTAGGAAGTCAGCGGCTTTGTACTAACACAGAGGATCTGTGATAACCAAAATGTTAGATCCCCAACGGCTGTTTGTAAAAATAATGGGCCTGGAATAAATTAACTGTGTAATCCATAGATGGATTTCCAACAAACAGGAGTATGCAAATCCTTTGAAAGCTCAAAATCAGACAATTCATCTTCTCCTTGCTGATATGTGTTTCATCAGGCTTTATTCAAACTCGTGGGTCTAATGTGAAAATCTGTTGAGGCAGAAACCACCTCTTCCCACCCGCAGTGGTGGATAAAATAAGAAAGGGGATACCAGGAAGACGTTGCTGGCTTAGATTACTGAAGTCGGGAAGTTGGACAGAAATGCGCAAGAGCGAGTTGAGCCAAAGGCCTGAGTTTGCAAGGCCTCTTGGTCCCAGGAGCAGGAAGGTGACCCAAAGGGCACCATGCAGATGCGGCAAGCGGCAGGTACATGGCCTGAAGCTGTGGGGGTGGATGCGCCCCACATCCTATCTGTGAGTGGAAGGGGACTGAGGAAGGGTGCTCCAGGTTCTGCTGGGGGCTATGGGTCCTCACCCCTGGAGGAGCAGAGGCGCAGACCCCGCCTCCCCCCAGCCGCTATGCCAAGTGGCCTCTCAGTGCTATGATAGGATTGGTTATGATGTCCCTGAGGCAGCTGCTGAGCTGTTTCCACAAACGGTCTTCGTTAGAGCTTGGATTGGAGGTTTAGCGAACTTGCCAGTGACAGAGGAGTGAGCACAGGGAGAAAGAGATCCGATAGGCTGCACTGAAAATGGGCCTGC
>PVKN010003702.1:0-36133 GCA_004027915.1 Capromys pilorides | reverse complement strand
CTGATTTATCACCAGGGGCCCTGCTCCTCAGCCAGGCCCCTCCCCAGCACTTCTCGAAGGAAATACAGGTCATCTTGCTGATGGAAATGAAATGTGAAGGTAATTAGGCGATCCCGAATGGAGACGGGAGAGGGGGCAGCACGGACATTCTAAATATGTTGGTCATCTTTTTCCTTGGAGCAATTATATCAGGCTGATTTATTTTTACAGTTTATAATCACTTAACTACCTGTGGCTGGGGATTTTTTCTTTTAACCTCGAGCTTTGGAGACAAGAGACAGGCTTTTGATTTCTTGTTCTTAGGAGGGGAATTCATTTCAAGCCTCTAGGCTCTGAGTTCTTCTGCAGTTTCTCAGCCAGAGCAGCTAGCCACTGGGAAAGCCCCAAAGACCCCATGTGGAGCGACTGAGCTGTGTGTCACCTTCCCCAGGTTTTTCAATTCATGTTGAGGTGAGGATGTAGGGATATCCTGATTCCCTAAGTTCCAGGGACAGGCCCATGACAAGTGCAAAAACAAAGTGCCTAAGATTCATGCCTGATGGTCTTGGCCCCTAATCCTGGCTTCTCTACTTCCTGATTAGCTGACTTTAGATGTTTTCATTTCTCCAAGCCTCAGTTTCCCCATTCACAAAATGGATATAATCATATTGTTTCCCTGATACTATTGTGAAGATTGTAGGAGAAAAGGCTTGCAAGCTCTCAGTACACTGCCTGAGGTGCTTTAACTACCTGGAAATGATAGATTGTTAAAAATTATTCAGAGCATCACTCCATAACTATGTCAATACATGCTTAATTTGAGAATTATGGTTTAGACAATGAGGTCTCTCTGGTAGTAGGGAAAGTAGGGAAATAGATGGTTTCAATGCAAAACTGCGGGGATAAGAAGGAGAGATATAATGGGAGGACAGTGGAGAAGTCCTTAGCTAGGCTTCCTAGGAAAGAGAAAACTTGACGTTAAAGCAGGAATTAAAGTTCATATAGCACTTTGATGTGTCATGTCTCATTTAACATTCACAACAGACTCATGGGATGAGCAACTTACAGCTCAGGAAATGGAGACAGAGGCAGAATGACCTGCAGGAGTCAGCACAGAATACCCAAGAGGCGCTGGACGTGGGGTCCACTGGCCAGGATTGGAATCACAGCAGAGATAGCTGGTGGTCTCCTCTCTACATAATAATTAACAAATTGAAAGTCCTTTTTATTTAATAAAAATTGCCTGAGAATTTGGTTAAGATGCAGTTCACTAACTAGGTGGCGTTGTGTGTGTGCATGCGTACGTGTGTGTGTGTGTGTGTGTGTGTGTGTGTGTGTGGGTGTGGGTGTGTGTGTGTGCATTTGCAGATGCTTTGGATGTTTCCTTTTGTCTTTCGTTTCAGCAGTTATTTTTATGATGTGTGCTTTTCTTTACATTTAATTCTACTTAATTCAGTATAGCTTGAATGTTTCTCTTGATTTCTTTGAAGTTCTGGCAAATTCTCAGCCAGCGTCCTTTCAAATATTGCCTTATTCTTCCTTCTCTCCCTTTCTAGGTATGTTCTAAACACCTACTTTCCAGTCTATCAATTCTCTTTCTAGCTGTGTCTAATTTTGTTAAAGCTATTTACCGAGTTCTTAATGGACTCATATAGCTACTGTATTTTCTATGTCTAGAATTTTTATCTCATTTATTAAAGATAGATTCTAGATCTATGGTTAAATTCTCCATTCTTAATTCTATTTCCTCTAACACAAGAAAAATACTCATTTTTAAGTCTGGCTATTATAACTTCAATATTTGGATCACCTCAGTGTTTGTTCTATTGTCTTTCTTATTTCCTTGGTCTTGCTTCCCGATGTGTCTGCTAAATTGTATTGAATATCAAATATTGTGTACAAAAATTGTAGCGGCTCTGTCTGCTGTGTTCTGCTTAGAGAACTAAGCTTCTGTCAGGCAATTAGAATTGAAGAGGATTACCTTAATCCAGTCAGATGTTTAGATCTCTTGAAGTTGAGTCTCATCCTCTCTAGCCTTGGGTTTAAGTAATAGCATATTCCTTGGTGAAAAAAATAGTAGAGATGTCAAGTTCGCCTAAATGAATTTCTTTTTTCTTTTGGCCTGTCAAGTCCTGGCTAATTAGTATTTCTTTGAAGTCTTCAGACAATTGAAAAATGTTGTGCTGTTTTTCTGGTTTTTCTCAATGAAAGGGTACAAGCTCACAGCCAGAACTGAAAGGCTAACATTATGTCTTAATTATGAGTTCAGAGATTTCTTTTCATATTTTGGTGCATACGATGTTTATTCTGGTCTGAACACATTTTCATAAGTCTTCACAAGTTATAGCCTTTCATAAGTTGTAGCCCTGTGCTTCTTGTGATTAACATGACTAGTAAAGAAAAGGTTTGGATCCTATGATCTTTCAGTGTGATACGTCAAGAGGTGACCTGAGTAAGAACAATTTAGCAGATTAGTAAATTCCAAGTATGGCTGTGGATGACTGACACATAGGGCACAGACTAGGGGTGGAAGGCACCCCTGGGATGGGTGTGGCACCAACAGCTAGCCTTGTAATTTGGACAGAATAAAAAGAAAAAGAAGGAGTGTTTCCCCCTGTGGGAGAGCTCCAGTCTTTGACCCTGCCTTTGGACCTGGGTCTCCAGTTTCTTCAGTCTTTCAACATGGACTCTTCAGCTTCCCAATGCGGGCTCACAGCAGTGACTCTACAGTGAGCTCCTGGATCTTCAACCTTCAACTGATGGTGAATCCTCTACATCTGCATCATAGGTCATTCTGGATTCCTCACTTCTGAGCCCACAGTCAGCCACTGTGACTCTCCTGCCTCTGACTCTGCAAGCCAACCTAGTGAATATGTCATATCCCGATTCTACAGAGAACTTTAATGCAGATACCTATTCTTTGCTTAAACAACTGAATAAAATTAATATTGATAATAAGAACTAATCTATATTATATGGCAGAACTATACTAAACGCCTTGACGTAGATTTACTTAATGAATTGTCCTTAACTTACTGAATCATTAAAGACGAGCAAAATGAGGTGCAAGTGTATGGGACTGGGCTCCAAAATGGCCCAAATGCTCTCCATTCCCTTCCCCTGGACATCGTGCATGTTTACATATTTACAGGCTTTACAATATGAGTGTGAGTGTGTGTGTGTGGTTTTATGTGTGTTGTGATGGTATTTCATCGCCAAAACTATGTTATAAAAGACCTTTTGGGTTTAGTCCTGACCACTTCATCACACTCTTTCTCGTGGAGATGCTTCCATAGAAAGGTCCTATGCTAGGAACCAAGAACAAAGGAAGTGCATTCGGAAGCAAGTTCTCAGGTCCAGTCAAGCCTTCAAAAAAACCATCTTTTCCGCTAGCTCAAACTGAACCTTGAGCAAGGCTGAGCCACCACTGCCCAACTACACTGCTGCTGGATTTCTGACTCTTGGGACCCCTGTGAGAGGATGCATGCTGTAGTATTCAGCTTCTCAGTTTGGGAGTAATTTTTTGTTATTATTGTTGTTGTATTTTAGGGAAGAGTCTTCAAGGTGTTCAGGTTCTCACTAGGAAATCAGACTCGTAATGATCCGCCTGTTTATAGCTTTTCCAAGAGCTGGGATTACAGGTGCGTACCACCATGCCCAGTCTCAATGGTGTCTCAGTGTGGTCTAGGGGTGGGGCTGGCAAGGTAGGTCTGGAGATCAAACTCCTGGCCCCTGTGCGTGCTTGCAGGTGCTTTAATCCACTCAGCTATCCTTCTTTCTATTTTTTCTCCCTCCCTTCTCCCATTCTTCCCTACCTCTTTTCCTTTCCCTCTCTTCCTTTTCTCTTTCTTTTCTTTTCTTCCTTTCTTCCATCTCTTTTTCCCCCTTTCTTTCATAGTACTGGGGGCTGGACCTGGGGCTGCACACCTGCTCAGCAAGTTCTTCTAATACAGGGTCTTGGTAAGTTGTTTAGCCTGGCCTGGAATTTACAACACACTTGCCTCAGCCTTGCAAGCAGCTGAGTTTACTGACTTTTATTTTTTAAAGGGACACAATTTAATGTTAGCCTTGTGGTCTTCAGGGCCAGAGGGGTCTGATGATATTTAGGAATGGACAGAAGTCATGAATCTCAGCAGAAGAGGGAAAAATAGATCTTTCCAATATCAAAAGCAAACTTCAAAGAGCAACATGACCTTTCCCGATAATTGCACTGTGACTATAAGATACTAATGTGAAAGTAAAAGATGTAAAATGTTCCCCCCTTTCCACTATGTTTGCATCTTTCTTGTAGGTCTAAAAGTAGTTTGAAATGTTTAAATGACTGTGAATGGCAGCTGATAACAGATACCAAAAGGCGTTTTGTGTTTTTACACTAAAGTGCACAGTAAGGATTTATCATTTGTTAAGGCTTCTACTTTCTTGCTCTAATTCTGACAGCAATGTTCTTTTCATATAAGGGGTAAATAGGCCATTGCCTCTGAGTAATGGTTTCTCCTCTGTCAACAGTAATATTAAAAATCCAAATGTAATCTGTTGTGCTGGGGGAAATTGACACTATGTGCAAGTGCTGCACCTAGAACAAGATCCCAGTTGGATTCACTACTGACCTCTAAGTCTTCATTAAATCTTCAGATGGAACATCGCAGCCTGACCACTTCACCTTGTACTCTTGCAAAAGGAAGGAGCTTCATGCACTATTGTGGGTTTATTTCACTCACTTCTATGTAGCTAGGTAAGTCTCTTGAGATTCGAGACAGGGGCTTAGAGATGGTGGATGCTGTTTTCCAAGGATACCTTCAGCCAGGAGGAGGGCATTTGGTGTTACCTGTTTCCTCCTCGAGGTCCTGCCATGTCCCTGTTCCCAAGGTTCTCCTCTCAAGGGTCTCTTCCCAATATTCTGACCATAGCATTCTCAACCATACTTCACTCCTATTACAAGCCACTGCCAATATTTCATCCCCAAAATGTTCTGATTTCTGATGACATCAGATATCACTCACACCAAGGACTGATATACTTTGCAGTGATTTTTTTTTCAAAATCAGTTGCATTTCAACTGAAACCACTGTCATTGAGGAACGATATAATATCGCAAGAGAAATTTAGGTGCCATCATATCCCAGTAAGGTGAACAATATTTCTCACATGTCCCATAGGTGAATACACTAGACAGGATTCCAAGAATCCCTCCGGAAACCTTGTGCTCAGAAGGAATATCTTTGTTGCATCCATACTGTTGAACTTGGCTTGATGATAGATGCCTGAGCTTTCACATCAGTCATGGACTTAGAGGTGGTGATAAGCATGGCCATTGCTTATCTATCTCTAGGCAAATTCTTTCTTCTGAATCTGGTTTTTACATTTGGAAAAGGCCTTGCTTGATCTAGGCTCATTATTTTCAATGGACCCTTACATGATAGCTTACAGAAAAAGGTGGAAGTATGATATTATAAAAACAAAATGATTTTATACTTTAGTGATTAGCAGAACTCTAAAATGGTCCCATGATGTCTCACCACTGCGTGACCCCTTGAATAATATCCCTTGAGTACAAGTGGTGGGTGTGATTTCCTTCCCAGTAAATGCAACGTGGCAAAGGTAGAAAGGCTATATGGATGCCATGAAGGGCTCTGATCATGCAATTCAGAATGAAAAGTGAGACCATGCTGAGTGGGCCTGGCCTACCAAGGTCATTCCTTAAAAGATACAGAAGGCAGCGGCAGGCTTGCCTGAGAGCAAACAGCCACTCTAGAAGATGCTTGTGGGGGCACCAGGTGGTCGGAACCTGGGGCCCTGTTGGAACTGAAAGCAACCTCTGGCTGGCAACCAACAAGAAAATACAAACTTCAGTCTCAGGCCTGCCAGCGCCTGAATGCTGGTAACCGTTTTATGAGTTTGGAAGAACAACCGGAATAGATGAGGCCTCAGGCAGGGCCACCACCATGATTTCAGCCTGAGAAACCTGAGCACAGAGCTCAGTTCTGTGGTATCCACACTTCTGGGCTCAAGAACCTGAAGTAATGACCATGTGTTGTCTTAGATTGTTATGTGTGCAGTGAGATTTAATGAAGTAACGGAAACTGAAGACAAAGTAAAAGTGGTACTTAATTTGTAGCATTCAGTCGGGAAAATTCTTTGAACAGAATCATTCCCTTTCCTCAATTCAAGGCCTCATTTGACAGATCCCTTTCCCATTTAATGTTAGAAATGTTGGGTAACAGTAACAAATTTTGTTTTAGTGTCATATCGAGTCTTATCTTTTCTGTTCTGTTTTATTTGTTTGTTTTCTGAGTAAAGGATCTCACTATATAGTTTAGGCTGTCGCTGAACACACTGTGTAGCCCAGGCTGGCCACAAAATCACAACAATCCTCCCGCCTCAGTCTCCTGAGTACTGTGATTACAGGCATGTACTACCATGCCCTGCCCAGTCTTATTTTAAATATTGTTGAGTACCAAGAATATTTAGATTCCCTCTAGTAAGCTCAGTTTGCAAATTTTTGGCAGTTCATCACTGATTAAAATGAAACTATGCAGCACACAACCATATATATGTATATGAATTTTATATGATAGATAATTAATATTATATATTTTTCTATATAAAGCTATGTGTTTATACATGAGGCATGTATGCATGTATATATAATATGTATATCACATATACAGTTTCTGGGAGTGAAGCCAAGGTATGAGCAGGAGGTAGAGCTGAAGATGCTCATGGACCCAGGCTGATCTGTGTGTCATCATACGTGATATTTACATTATATAATTATTTGAGAATATATAATTCCTTGTGAATGTCATAGTTATTATGTTTAGCTTAAGCCTGAATCATTTCCTGTGCTTCCACTTCTGTTTGGCAAAAGAGCTCATCTCATCAAGGAGGCTGAGGAAGCTGAGGAGGCCCGGCGTGCGTTACGTCTTTCCTGGAAGTTAGAATCCAGTTGTCCACAGTCCACAAAGGGTTTGAAGAGGGTTCCCATCTCAGCTCTGTTGACACATGGAGGTAGATAACTCTTTGGTGGTGTTCACAGTCTGCGAGTATTGTTTTACTCAGTTTGGATGGAAATCATGAATCTGCAGAGGGTAGCTCCTTAGTGTTATCGGCCCGGAGCCTGGAATGCCGGTGACTATCGGTTCTCAGTGTTAAAGGCCCACTGCCTGCCTGTCTCTTGGCAGCTGGAGCCAACAGCTGCTGACAGGCCTTGGGAATTCCTCTATCAGTGGAAGACAATAGCTTCCGGCAGTTCTTCCTCCCTTGTTGGGGACCAAAATTTATAAGCTAACATAGAACCTGTCGGAGGCCCTCCTTACTCTGCTTTGTGGGCTGGCTTTGGAACGCAGAAATCCTGCTTCCTCTCTGCTGATGAGGCTCACAGAGCAGGGTGAAGTCTGCTGAGGATAATGCTGGGAACATTAATACTCAGGGCAGGGATGAGTCTTCACCGTTTCCTTCGTGATGTTAAACTGCGCTATTCAGCCACTGCTTCTACACTGCTTCAGCAAAAATACTGTGGCCCTCTCCCCACACTCACTAAATTCTGGGGAGATTCTGGGGCTTTGTTCCCAGAGAACACTGATCCTCCCAGAACCCTGTTTTCTCTAAATTCTTGTCCTTTTTTCTTTCTCTCTCTCTTTTTTTTTCCCCTGTCATAATTCATGGCAGGAAATCAGGGACTCCCCGCAGGGATCCATGATACCTGGCACTTGTCCTGGAATGGGTCTCTGACAGTCACTCTCCATTATTGGCTACTCACCTCCCTCAGTGTTACCAGCACCAGCTCCTGGCCACTGTGTGCCAGCAGCACTCCGTGGCACCAGCTCTTAGTGTTCTTAGCTCAGCTCACTTCCTCAGGATAGAAATCATAAATATGCACAAATACATGGCCCCAAAGAAGCTCTGTGCGTGCTGACACTGCAGCACAAGGGGTACCATGCAAGATCTGACCATAGAAGGTGCAAGGAAATTGCCCATGCTGCGGAAGATGGCAAACACTGCACATGCAATGTCAGGCTGCTGCTTAGTCTGGGTAAGGAAGAGGGTCCTTGAGACTGTGGAGGATGGCTGCAGAGGAGCGGTCACACAGAGAGGCTGCAGGGAGGCGTCATCTTTGACGGACCCAGGATGGAAGATTGTTGCAGCCCAAGCACATCGGATGTAGCTATGGGTGGCTCTAAGGTGTTTGTGGCAGTCATGGACGAAAGAAAAATAAGTTCCTCTTAGGGTGTAAGGGATCCCTCACTTCTGTCTCTGTAGGGCTGTGCTGTGCAGGATGTTTGGAACCGCTCCAGTCTACTACCTACTCCAGGCCACAAGGGCAGCCTGCCCCAAGAAGTGATAAGCCACACCCTGCAGCCTCTGCCCCCAGGTGGGAAACTCTGCGCAGGAAGGAGCAGGTGTCAGGTATTTGTCTCCTTCTCTTTGGCTTTTGCCACCCAGAATCGATATGAAGATCTCCAGTCTTCCTGTGCAGGACAGTAACCTAGGTTACAATAGACATAATCTATAAATCATGCCAGTTCAAAATTGCAGTTTCATGGGCTGGGGAGATAGCTCAATAGAATAAGCGCTTGCCTAGCAAGTTCAAGGGACTGAGTTCAATCCCTGGTTCTTAAAATTCCAGTTTAAGAAATGGGGAAACTGAGACCCAAAGAAAGGAAGTAGTGTAACCAAGGGTGCACAGGAGGCCAGGGCCTAGAATCAGAACAGTTACCTCATTCACATCCACCCTCGCCCCCCAGCCTACACCCCTTACTCTCTCTCCAGCCCTGGGAATTTGCACGGATCAAGCTAACACAAACCCCAGGCAAGAAGGGAGGCTCTGTTCCACTGACTAATCAAATACACATAAAAGCTCTTTCTGAACTATAATTACGTTTGTTCGCTCCTTGGGTTGATTTATTTTTTATTTTAATTGTCAGCCCTGCTCCACCATGATGCTAATAGAAATGTTATTGCAGCCAATATGCGCTAAAATGATGTCTAAAGATTATTAATGAGAGCAATAAGAAGGTGTCTTCATAATAAGTCAGCATTAAAGGAGTAATTCATTTTACCTGATGTAATTGGATCGTAGCATTTCAATAGCCTGGGACTTCCTCCTAATTGGGATTAGCTGCAGCTTCCTCCTTTTAGGAGAACATTTAACTCTTCCTCTTCTACTTTCCAGGATTTTATGAAGTAATTAAATTTGAACCATGGGCCATCTCTGGAAAGGAAGCCAAAGTCTGAGTAGATGCTGGGCAGAAAAAGAAAAGAAGGGTGTTGGGGTGCTGGGAACCACAGGCTGAGAACAAATGCTCCACTGCATTGCTGGGTTCCTCCTCCTCTCCCCTGGGCTTCCTCCTCTCCTCTTTCTCCTGATTCCTGTTTTTCTATGTCACCCTCTTCTGTCCTCTTCTTCCTCCCTTCTTACTCTATCTCTTCCCTTGCCTCCTCTTCTTTTCCCTTCTCTCTCACCTCTGACTCTTTCCCTCACCTTCTCCTCCTCGTCCTCTCTCCTGTCCTTCTCCTCCTCTTCTCTACCCTCCATCCTCTTCCACAGCTCCTCCTCTCTGGATCACCTGGCCTTTCTCTTTCCTTATAGCTTTGCAGCTGGAACCATGATACGAGGGACAAGATTTAAGCAGCAGTCGCCTGGAAAATTGTTGCCCTTTGGGGTAGCAGGAAAGAAACTCCTACTCAAGCCCTTCTTGGTATCAGGATTCAAGGCAAGATCACAATTTCACTTCATTTTCCAAATACCCGTGGAAAAGCACCCTTGCATTTCTGGAGAAGAAATGAAATGATTTCAAAACAAAATCATGGCACACATTTGCCCTGCTCAGCTGCCTTGTTGAGAAAGCTACGCACATTAGTGAGATTTTCCCCAATTATAGAAATCATGGTATAGGAAGGGCTTGTGGAGACAAAGAATTTTTACTGAATACTTGTGCATTGCCTTAATCATGAGATAGGAAAAATCTGAGAGCTAGCAAATCAAGCCCTTTAATGCAAATTTATTTAAGTAATAATATGAGTTACTGCAAGAACATATGTAAATATTATACCTAATACGTAGTGCGTAGGTAAACACAGGCCCTTCCCTCAGGGTCAGCCTGGTATGGCAGAGTCTGTCCCTTCCACAGGATCAGCCCCATTGTCAGCTATAGGCAACAGAAACCGGCCTGGCCTGATCTCAGTAGAGGAATGATCAGAAGGTGCCCTTTATATTGCTACATGGAGCATCCAGATCAGTGGTGCATATTCCACAGTGAAGCGCCAAAGTAGTGACAGAAAACCATCCTGATGATAACCATTATCATCATGCTCATTGGCATCATCAATATCACCATCATCAAATCATGGACTTCATTATGCTGTTACCATGTGCCAAGGCCTGAGTGCTCGATGTGCAGTGTTTCCTTTCTTCTTTACAATATTTATAATGATGCTCTGAGATGTTTATTTTTATTATTTCCACCAAGGCATACAGATTCCAAGCAGGTGTCTAAGGTCATACCATATTGCCAGGCAGCCAGGTCATTGCCTGAGATTTATAGAACGGCCTCAGAACATGGAGACCAGGCAGTTGCCAGGATATGGCTGAATCTCACCACAACCCTAGTGGAGGAAGAAGCCACTAGAACTGAGGCTGCATTGCATCCCCATCATCTCTGCTGAAATTTGCTAAGAATACAGCCTCCATTGTGAGATCATCACCTCACTGTTTTATGCCTTGAGTGGGAGAATCAGATCTGGTGATAAGGCCAATGCACACACACACATACATTTGGTCTTCGGCCTCTAAACCCCTTGGAATCTCCAAGGACACATGTAGTTTTTTGTGGGATAACAGTGAGTTGACTGGTGGCTCCAGGGTAGAGGCTGTCAACAGAAAGGTCACTACATCATTGGAGGTTGAAACTTTCACCCCAATCCACCTGACCTAACCACAGCTGTTGAGAAAGTGGCTTCAGGTTAAGTGGATCAACATGTAGTCAGGCATGCCTACCTAAGAAATGCCATAAGTCCCCAGAAGGGCTGATTTCCAGAAACTGCTGGGTAGCTGAGTACATGGAGTTGCCTGGAGGATGGCAGCTACAGAGGACAGGGACACCCCTCACCCTACTACTTGCCTCACCAGACTCATTTCTTCCCTTCAGCCGTTCACCTGTTTCCCTTGTAATAGCCTTTATTATAAATGGGTAAACAAAAGTAAAGTGTCCTCCAGATTTCTGTGAGCCCCTCTAGCACATAATTGAACATAAGGTGGGAAAACTTCCAATTTATGGCCAGGCAGTAAGAAGCATGGGACTCGCAATTGACATCTGCAGTTGGGAGAGTTTGGAGATTGAGACTTTAAACTATGGGGTCCAACTCTGTCTCAGGTGCACAGTATCAGAATGAGTTCAGGGGCCACCCAGCTAGGTAAACTGAAGAACCGACTACAGGGTGTGTGAAGACAACCACAAACATGCTTCATGTCAATCTGTAATGTTGAGTAACCATTTGACAAAAGGAAAGGTAAGTTTTCTGTCTAAATGGCATATCATCTAAGGACTGAGCTAGGAGCATCCACTGGGGCCTAACTCTTACCGGATCATTTCACTTGGAAGCAGGTGGGCAGGGCTCATGGGCTGTCTTACCTTCTGCAGTGGGTCTGACTTCTGCCTCAGTTGGGTTCCTGTGGTGAAGAATTCCTGAAGTTGGCTATTCTCAAATTTTTTGGACTTAGCACTTCTTTACTTTTGTTGTGCTAGGGATTAACTTTTCAAAATTGATTATTATTGAGGAACCTTTAGTTTAGATAAGTTACAGCTAGTGATATTAACCATGTTAGAAATTTTAAAATTTTTTACTAATTTAAGGTTATAGTAAAGAACCCATTACATATGTACATGGATAAGCACAGCTAGCAAAGTATGTGGTCTTGGTTTACATCTTTGCCCGTCTTTTGCTGTTTGGCTTTCCAGGAGACAGCTGGATTTTCATTGCCTCCTGTATAAATCTGTTGTGACATCTCACATCCCATAGCCTCTGGGAAATCTGTCTGTATAATCATCAGGAAAGGACAGTACAAAAGGCAAGTATATTTTAGAAGAAGTATGAAAAATTTAGGAACTCCCAGGAGTACACTGACCTCACTTTGAGAATAGCTGCCTTAATACAGAGAGACAGTCACTAGTCAGCCAAAGGCCAATACCTAGATCATGGCCTCTGTGTCCAGGACCTTCTTGAGCCCAAGCACCCCCTCTTCTCTGTTCTCTGTGTAAGCAGAACCTCAGCTTTCAGCAAATGCTAGAGGAAAGAAGGGTGTTCCCAAGCTCTTGTGTCCCACAGACGCTTGAAAGGAGCTCCACCTTTCATCCACTGAGGTCCTGTTGTGTGCTAGGCACAGACATAGGACCTGGGAACAGAATAATGGACAGGATACACTTGTCTCGTCTAACAACAATGATCATACTTCCCCAGTCAGTATTTCAGCTGTAGCCAGAGATCCCTGAAAACCTAGGGAGTGGCACAGGCTTCTTCCCCAAGCTCATTTCTGTTCTTCATTCAGGCCTCAGAGCATCTCAAATGCCACCCTTGTCCCCAAATTCCCTCATCCACTGTGCTTTACAACGGCTGCTTAGATATCATTTATGAGTCTCTGTCCAGGTAACTTCCAGATCACGCTGAAAAAATGGCTCTTGACCAATGACACATAGAGAGTTGACACTCTAGATTTCTTAGTTTTGGGTTGGCTAACTGTGGGACATTCTCCATGGTGTCACCAAGGTTCTCAGAGGGTGACAGGACCACCCATGGAGTTATGCACTTGGGGTGGATATATTGTGTCAACTTGAGCAGTTGGAAGCTTGGCTGGATCATTAGGGTGTGCAGGGCCCACCCTAGAATGACTCAGCATAGAAGGAACATAAAAGGGAGTTGAGGAAAGATTCCTTGTTCCACTTCCTTAAAGGAGTTCTAGTCCTCACAGAAAGCATGGAAGGAAGGGAGAGAAGTTTGCTAGATGTCATGGCTGCTACTTCTCCCTTTGCTGTTTGCTGTTTTCCACTGCCATGAACTGTTGCCCTCTGCCATGTGCTACTCTACCTTGGAGCCAGCTAAGTATGGACTGAAACCTCCACTAATTGTGAGCTAGATAAACTTTTCCTTCCTTAATTTGGAGTGTCAGGTATTTTGTTCCAAAAATAAGAGAAATGTAACTGAGACAACACTCTATGGGGACCTTCCCTTCCCTGCCTTATTTTCTGTTGACACTTCTTGAGACTGTCTTCTCAATGAACTATTTAGCTTTGAAGTCTTAGTTCAGAATTTACTTTGAGGGAAGCTATTAGATGTTCTCCAGAGTTCCTGAATTTTCCGGCACAGAATTTATCTCAGGTAGCATGATGCATCTGTGTGATTGTTTGTGGATCATCTGTGTCCCCGCTAGACTTTAAGTGCCTTGGAGAGAGAATAGTGACTCCTTTGTTCATTAATAAATCATCAGTACTTAGCACAGCTCTTGGCACATGGTATCCCTTGGGAAAATGTTGTGGACTAAAGAAACAAACGCATGAAATTGCCTGAAAAATAGTCCAGCTTTCCAAGAAAACCTAGCTAGCACCAATCCTCCTTCACCAACAGGAGAATTCTAACTCAAGGGTTAGTCTACATTTACTATAAAGAACCAGACAATTGATATTTCATTCTTCGGAGTCCCATAATCTTAGTTACTAAAGCAACTACTCAAAGTAAGTGGACATGTTTATGTTTCAATAAAATTTTATTTACAAAAACAGGCAGGCTCAATTTGGCCCATGAGCCACAATTTCCTGACTTTTGGTCTAGAATGCAGGCATCAACTGTTCCATGTGTGCTATTATTTAAAGTATTGCCACCCACTTATAGTTGTCCACCTGCTGAACACTGTGTCCTGCCCTTGGGGAAATTGTCCTTTCCCTCCAATGGTGTCCATGGGACTTTTCAGAAGGGTCCTCCCCTCTCCTTCACTGAGCCAATCTTACTGACCACTCATGCTGTGGAACCCCAAGTCTCAGCCATATCCCCATTTGAAAAAATGTTTTAATTTATTTGATACAGGATTTTGCTACACAGTTCAGACTCAGTGATTCTCCTGTCTCAGCTTCCCCAGTCCTGGGATTATAAGTGTGTGCCACCATGGGGTTCTGGGGACCAGCGTAGCATGCTATACTGGGGAATGAACCCAGGTCCTTGCACTTGTCATTCAGGTGCTTGGACCAAAGTTCCCCAACCCCCAAATCCCCAGCTTGGCCCAGGCTCACACAGTTCCACACGAGGCTGTCAGAGGGCTCCACCTGCTCTTTAGTCCTGTTCACCTGCCACTGTTGTTGAGCTATGATAACAGAAGTGTGTTTCCTCCACTAGAGGCTGAAAGTCTGAGATCAGCATGTTGGCTTGTTTGGTTTCTCCCAGGGCCTGCCAGGGATCATCTGTGTGTCAACTGGGTCTACCCTCTGAGCATTATGTCTCTTATACAGACAGTAGACTTACTGGATTAGGGCTCACCCATATGCTCTCACTTTAACTAATCACCTCTTCAGAGACACTGTCTCCAGATATAATCGCATTCCAAGATTTAGGGGATTAGGACTCCAACTTGGTGAGGAAATAGTTCAGCTCCTAGCAACACCCACTGGCCAGGTTCCATATTCCCACTGGAAATGATGGATTGCCACAGAAGGAATGGGAGACTGGAGGCTTCCACTTGCTAACACAGGCCTCTCTCCTGCTAACCATCACACCTTCATTTGATTCCATTACAATCATCTCCATTGGAACAAGACCACTCTTGTCTGTGACCTAGGATCACTAGCCTCCAGTTGGGAATTGCAGCCCTGGCCCCTTCAATTTCACCTTTCCTAAGCCAACAGCTGGAACCCTGGATAATCCACACATATTCTACTGCCTTCCCTCCAGCAGTAGCATGGTAGAGAGTAGCTCTGGATAGCCTTACCCTTCTATTGATTCAGTTTTCTCATATGTAAAATAGGATAACAATTGTACTATTCCAGAGTTTGTTTTAAGAACTAAATTAATACATATAAAGCATGTAGAACTTTAGCGCAAACTAATTAACATATGTAAATATATTTCCTTGAATTTAATACACAAAGTTTCTGGTGCGATTAGCCCTCCACACATGTGGTCATGAGCATCACACCTGTTTCTTTTCTGCTAATCATGTTTTCCATGTGGGGAGGACTACTATTCCTTTCTGCCTAGTGTGTCAAGATTCCCCACATCTGTCCCTTTCCAGGGAACATCTTTTGTCCTTTCCTCCTGGAGTCAACTATAAGAAGATTATTTCCAGAGGGAGGCCACAGATAGAAAAACTGGCTGATTTAATTTTTATTTTTATTTTATTTTATTTTATTTTATTTTATTTTATTTTATGGCTAGCTCAGCCCACCCTGGGGATGGGGCTGGCACAGCATGTGGTACTGGGGATTGAACCGCAGTCCCTGAGGTTGCCTAAGCTTACCTACATTGATTTAATACTTTAGAAACTTTTTCTATAGTTATGCTAGGCTAGTTGTGGGAAGACAGAGGTTTTAAACAAAAGAATATGGTTCTTAATGGCCTAGAGTTCACCTGTAAGTATAAGAGACACATCTGAGAGGCCAAGTTCAAACCCTGGTTATGACTCTTATTACCTACGTGTCCTAAGCACATTGTTTTTTCTCTCTGAGCCTCAGTTGACTCATCTGCAGTTTGGAATAACAGCTGAATAATAATACCAGGAAGGTCTGGGAAAACAATGCATATGTAATTCACACTACGTGGTTCATGCAGGACAGCTGCTAAACAATTTTGTAGGTGAGGTCAACAGTCTGTGCTAAACCTGATCACCCAGACAAAGAGGCTGCCACCAGCCATTCGCCTCCCAAATACAGCCTCCTCCAAAACGCTGACAGCGGTACAAACAAGACAGGATTAGAAAATGCTGGATCAGCACACGTTGCTTCTATAATGGGGAG
This sequence comes from Capromys pilorides, assembly GCA_004027915.1. NCBI lineage: Eukaryota > Metazoa > Chordata > Mammalia > Rodentia > Capromyidae > Capromys > Capromys pilorides. The sequence continues at coordinate 20,162 of PVKN010003702.1, read as the reverse complement.
GAACTTGGAACAACCCAGATGTGGGGGTTGAGCCCGAGGAATATGAAGTTTCAGCCAGGAGCCTGGGGGAGCTGGGAAGGCATCTCTTGGGTCCTGAACACACAGAGAACAGGGGCAGCCTGTCTGTCTCTCAACCCCATGTTGAGCAAGAAAAACAAGAATTAGTGTTTGGGCTATCAAGATGCCAAGGATGATTTGCTGCCAGCCTAATCCTGGGCTCCGTCCAACAGTCTCTTGCAAAGGACAGCAGGGAGAATGTGGCGATCACAAGGCCCCCTTGTGATGATGATGACAGGGCTTTGCCTTTCTCTAGTTCCATCCACTGGGGATGTCTAGCTGTTGGGGACCATGGGTTCCTCCGTTAGTGGGAATCCCAGGGCCTCAAAACTGAGCACAGTGTCTGTCTTGGGAGCTGTGGCAGAAGCCAGCATGCTTGGGCCAGGACTATAAACAAGGGAAGGCGCTCCCCTATCCGGTGCCCCCCACGCTGCTCCCTGCTGCAGCTGCGAGGCTGAGCTTAGATTGTCCCACTGTTGATCCCCACCCCCCATAATGAACTGTAACAACAACTCTATTACTCTGCCCTCACCCATTGGCTGAGGATAATATAAAATTAGCCAGCGCGCATGGGGCCTCTCAGGATCGATTTCCCTACTCAGATTACTTGTTACGAAAGAATAGAGCTGTCTCTCCCATAATTGAACAAGTTAACTCCTTGTCTCATAAAATGTAAGCCTGTATTGATTGGCTGTTGGTGGGAAGGGGGGTGTGAGCACCGGACTGTGTGATGCCTCCCCTTTCTTCCTCCCTCCCAGCCCTGCCATCTCCCCAGTTTGAGAGGCTGGGGTCACAAACCTTAAGCTGGGGCCCTGGCCTGTGCAGTGAGGGGGGCAGTGGTCTCTGAAGCCCTTGGCCCCCACCTTTCCAAGCCAAGAGCAGTCCTGGGCACCGGAACAGTTGGGGTTGTATAGTCTCATGGACCTGCATGGGAATCATGGTCTGCTAGGTGCCAGCTCTGTTTTCCACAGGCTTCAGGTGCTCAGAGCTGGGGCTCTGGGATGGTGATTAGATGCCAGGGACCCTCTTGCTGTCTTGCTGTTAGGTGGGGTGACCTAGTGAGAGGTGAGCACTGGGTGTGTGAGCTAGCAGGGTACACCCCTTCCCTCTCTGCTCACTGGCCACCATGGCATAAGTAATTTTTCTGCTACAGTGACCCTTCTGCCCTGCTGTTCCTGTTTTTCAGCCTGCTGTGTGCTGAAACTGTGAGCCAAAATAAGCCTTTCTTCCTTTGAGCTGCAAGTGTCGGGTTTTATGTCTCCGTGTCAAGGACAGTGACTGAGATACCCTGGGACCTTGAAGCAGGTACCTATCCCTTGAGGGGGTAGTAATAACTCCATAATCATGATTTAATATCTAATACTAATAATATTCATGTTCTTTAATATTAGTGAAGATAGTAGGCATAATCATTTTAGGAATGTTGAGAGGTTACAGTATGTTAACCCTGTACAGGACCAGGTGTGGAGGGCATGAACAACCACAAACAGGAATCATATTTGTGCTTGTTCTCATATTTGTCAGCAACAGACACCCATCAAGGGAGCTTAGAAAGTTAAGATGCACATGTTTGTTAGTTTGCAGGGCATGCGGAGGCTTTAAGGAATGGAGATGAACATGCGCCAAGTCCCTCCTGCCTTTCATGGTGCTCAGAAGCCGCAGGCACGGCCATGGGCGTGTCTAAATCCAAAAGTGGCCTCCGCTCAGAAGTGAAGGGGCTCATTTTGCTGACCACATCAGCTTCCCAGTCCTACCTGACCAGGCTGCAGCCTCAAGCACGGCAGCCTGGCATCTCAGGTCACCCCTGCAGACCCAGCCAAGGAGGCCACCTGCCCAGGACGAGGTTCATATTCCCTGGCTCTGGGACCAGTTCCCGCAGCCTGCACATCACTCGGCAGTGGGTGGCAGCGGGAAGTCTGTGCTCGTGAAGACCGGGTTTCAGAGCCACCATCCTGTTGACTTTGGTGGGGCATTCAAGGGGAGAGTAGGTGTAGAAAGTGGCAAAGAAAAGCAATAAGCAGTTGCCTAGGAAGAAAGTCTGGGCTTATAATTCATGGCTATGGGAAACAGCAGCCATAAGTATAGGCGGATGCTACCCTTACCTAGGTGTGAGAGTGTAAGTCTTCCTCATTAGCCAGGAAGAGTGATGCAGTTGCTCGAGAATTACCTTACGGAATTTAGGAGTCCTTATTAGCATATCAGCACCTGATGTGTAGGCTTTCTGTTTATCAGGCTGCGTCCCAAGCTGTGCTTGCTACTCCCTGATAGAAACCTGTTGGCATCCCCCATCTAGGTGGCATTACTAATAGATGCCAGTTTGTTGGGACTACCCTGTATATATGCTAGGGAACTGTTGGGTGTGTGTTCCATGAATCCTTCCTACAAGGGAAATACTAGGACTTAGGACAAAGTCCAAAATGTCTCAACAAGGCCACCCGAGATTATGTGATGTAGCCAGAGCAACTGGGTGCTATCTGGTGCTCCTACATATAGACTTGGTCATATTCCAGAAGCACATTTACCTCCTGGTCCTGAGCAAACCAAGCTTTTTCTTCTCTAAGGCTTTTATACCTGCAGGTCCTCTTGCAAAATGCTCCTGGTCAAGGCTGGCTTATTGTCTTCATCCAGGATTCCACATAGAATGCTACCTCTGCCTGAAAGTTCTTCCTGACCACCCCAGCACTAAGGTCTCCATCCTGTTCTCCGTCACAATGTCCTCTTTTATTATCGTCACCAATTTACATCCATAGCATTTGCTCTTTCATGTGTCTGTTGACTATGTTCCTCTCCAGAACAGGAGCTTCACCAGGACTGTGATATCCTAAAGATTCCCAGACTTTGCTGTGGAGGAGGTGCTAGACTCTGAGCCTGAGGTTCAAGACAAACTGCTTGACAGAAGTGGTCAGGGCAGGAATAAGGAATGCGAGTGACATCTTCCTTTTGAAGTTCTTAGCTTTAAAAATTCCGCGCCAGGACTGGGTGTGGTGGCTCATGCCTGTAATCCCAGCACTGGGGAGGCTGAAAACAGGAAGATCTCTAGAAGTTCAAACTGTGTAGTCAGACCCTGTACCAAATAAATTTTTAAAAATTCTGGACCAGTACTTTACCTCTAATTTTTAAATACTCAGCAATATATACCTTTTGTAGAAAAGCTAGAAAGTAGAGACAAATCAAAAGAAAAATAGCCAGGCATGGCAAGTATACCCATAAGGGCAGAAATCTGAAGGCTGAGGGGGGAAAGATGGCAAGTTTAAGCAATCTGAGCAACTTAATGACTCAATGAGGCCCTATCTCAAAATAATTTTTAAAAATTTAAAAAGAAAATGACAGGGAATATAGTTTAGTGCAGACGTCCTGGGCTCAATCTCCAGTATCATGTGCATGCACAGAGAAGATCTTTTAATTCCTAATCTCATTATTCTAGTGACTATTGTTTTGCTGCTCACTTTGCTGTGTATGGTTTGATTTATTTTTCTCTTAGATAAGACACACGTAAAATCCCTATGGGATTATCTGACTTGTTCTGGTTTTTGTTTGTCTGTTTTTAAACTTTATTTATATTATGGCTGGCTCAGCCTGCCCTGGGGTTGGGGTTGGCACAGCATGTGGTGCCAGACATTTAACCACGGTCCCTGTGGTTGCTTAAACTTGCCTAAGCAGGTGCTTTAGACTGCTGAGCTATCTCGCTGGCCCTGTGACTTGCTATGTTATTGATGTACGTTTCATTTATCTTACCAAATGGAAAGCAGAAACATGGAGTGACTTCAGCACCAGCATCATGGAAAGAATTAAGTTCCTGAACCAAAGACCCAGTATATATTTTGGATCCCTCTCCACTCAGTGAATACATATCTGAAGTCACCTCTTCTAAAAATTTGCATGTGACAGTGTTTTTTAAGCATAAACTGAGATACATCAGTGGATTAGAAAATAAATTTAGTAGTTTGATTTCCAGTATTAAAAATAAGAAAGGAAGAAAGAGAAAATGAATTCAGTGAGTCAAATCAATATTTAAAAATAAGTAAAACCTTAAATAATGACATTACATAGAATAGAAAAATATTAGGCTGCACTGTATTATACTAGTGAGACTAATAAAGAGCCAACCTGGTAATTTCAACATCAGAACAGATTATTAAGAATAGTGGCTACATATGTGGTACATGATGGTGTCACACGGTGTTTATCACTGTCACTTTTGAGTTTTATATTCACCTTCTGAAATATAAGCTACTGCTACTTCAGGTAGCAGATAAGGAAGCTGAGGCTTAAAAAGAAATCTGAACTCTGGCAAAGTGAGGATTTTCCTTCATGCCAGCCATGAAGGCTGTGTCTGTTAGTCAGCTCCTTGTGACTATAACAAATCCCTGAGATAACTGACTTATAAGAGAGAAAGATTAATGAAAGTTCATAGTTTCAGAGCTGCCCCTTCCTGACTGATAGGCCCTACTGCTTTTGAGATTATGGTGAGGCAACATATCTGAGTGGGAAGCAAGTGGAGAAGCCAAACTGGTCAGCTCGAGGCCTGGTGTGAAAGAGAGAAAAAGAAAAGGCTTGGGCTTGTGGGACCTTAGAGCATGAACTACAGCGACGTCCACAGCATTTATCGTTGTTCTTGATGGATTCTCAGGGGCCTCATTCGTGGTCAGATAGATTCCTAGCGAGATGGAAGCCCTTTCACATGTCTACCAAATAATGCTAATTAAAACATTTCTAAAAACACATTTGAATGATTTTTCAAAGTCCTTACATTGATTCACCTGGGATTAAGAGTCTAGAGTTTGGCCCCCAGACTGAAAAAAAAAAAAAATACTTCTTAAACTAGGTTATGTATTCACCAGGGATGTTCTCAGGGGATATGCAAAATCACAACATAAACAAGAAATATCTTCTTAAAGCCTTAATGCATGTCTAAGAAGTGTTATTTTCATATTAAAGTTATCACTGAGATATTATGAAGCACAAAATGTTGAACGTTGAAATGCAAAATTTTAAATAGACTTTAAAATTTTGGATAAACTTGCTGATGGTAGTGCTATCAATCTGTAAAGATTGCGCTGTGCTGTGGTAACAAGCAATTCCAAAGTTTCCATGACTTAATTCTTCTTGAGAGAAAATATATTACTCACTGTCTGGGGATTCTGCTCCATCTGTTTTCTCTGAGAGCCAGGTCAGTGGTGTATTGTTTGTTCCTCTGAGTAGGAAAGAGAGTGAGATCTTGGAGGATCCCACACCAGCAATTAAATACTTAAGCCCAAAGCGACACATGTATTTCTACTCCTAACTAGTCGTGTTGTCCAATCTCAAAGTAGCAGGCAATGCCATCCTATCAAACGCCTTAAGTATGAAGAGCCAGACACATTTGGGGAATGACATTGATGACCACTGTGTTTGTTTGGGCAGTCTCCAGATCTATCCTGTTACTCTGGTTCTCATGGGATCTTCTGAGATTATTCAATGTCATATGAGAAGATGACATCAGAATTTGTCTATGTGATGTCAAGAGCTGGTGTGATACACTAAAGTGTAAGGCTGTAGCCCCCCTTCATCCCATTGGCCTCCTATCATGGGTTTGCCTTGTGGTTCAAGCTCCAATCATTACGTTTATATTTTAGCCAACATGAAAGAATACCTAACTTAAAAAAATTTAACAGCCTTGTTGACCTGTAATTCATTGATAATGTCATTCACTCATTTAAAATATACAATTCAAGGAAGGAAGCAAGGAGAGGCATCAAGAAGGCTGGACATGACTGAGGCACATTACATGCATGCATGAAAATTTAACAAAATGCAGTATTTCATAAAATGCTTAAAAATATATAAAATAGACAATTCAGTGCTTTCTAGTTTGCAGGCTGGCCATTATCGTAGTCAATTTTGAAATATTTTTGTCACTTCAAAAATACTCACTATGGCTTTAGTTATTTTGTCCCTGTGCCCCAACCTTCTTCTTCTGCAGAATATCAATAATCTACTTTCTTTCTGCACAGATTTTATTGATCTGAATACTTTATGTGAATACAAGCTTATAGCATGGCTCTTGTGTGACTGATTTCTATTGGTTCATACGTTGGCAAGAATCATGAATGTTTTAGTATACATAGTGTTCCATTTATGTTCATGGTCAAGTAATATTCCATTGCATGCATAGACCACCTCCTTTTCTATTCATTTACAAGTTAGTGACCTTTTGGGTTTTTCCTACCTTTTAGATATTATGAACAATGCTCCTGTGCATGCTTACGTATAACCTTGTTTGCAGACACATGATTTCAACTCCCTTGTACATATCACAGGAATGGAATTGCTCACACACATGATATTGTTGTGTTTAACCCTTTGAGGAACTGCCAGACTATTTTTAAAGCAGTTGAACCAATTTATATTCCTACCCGAAGTATGACAGAGTTCCAATTTCTTCACTAACACTGATTCGTGAGATTTTTGGTTTTATCCTTGTTAATGGATGTAAAGTAGCATCTCACTGTGATTTTAATCTCAACTTGCATAGCTGTAAACATGCATGTAAGAAACTGAAAAACAAAAAGAAACAGTACAATTTAAGGCAGAGAATATTTTATGAATTTGAAGATGTATATATTTCTCAAAGTGATATACAAATTCTTTGAATTCTGTCAGAAGTCCAGCTGATTTATTCACAGAAATTGAGAAGCTTATTTTGAAATCCATATGGCATTGGAGGGAATTTCAGATAGCCAAAGTAGTCTTAAAAAAGAAGGGCAAAGTAGGCTCACTTGCGTTTATGAGAGTCCAAACTTACTGCAAAACCATGGTAATGAAGCCAGCGTGGATGAGTCCCCGAGCAGCGGAGTGCAACGCAGACTTTGAAAACAAATCTGCTTATTTCTCTATCTAAAATATGGGAAACATTTTGTTCATCATCTTCATATTACTACAACAAAATATCTGAGCCCACTAACTTTATAACGAGAAAGGGATTGTTGGGCTCACAGTTTTGGAGGTTAAGGGCGTGGCTCAGTTCGGGTGAGGGGTTCATGCAGAATGCCAGATGGGCGTGGTGGGTGTTTGCAGGAGTGAGTAACCCCATCTTGAGTCAGAGGCAGAGAGAGGAGGGGCAGGGTCAGGCTTTCTCTTCTTATTTCAGTCCGTTTGTGAGAACTTCACAGATCACAAGTCGGCCACCTCATGGACCCTGTAGTCCCAAGATGTCCCGCTTGACTCATCTAGCAAGAATCTACCATCCCCCAACAGTGTCATCCTTAGGACCACACCTTTACTCACAATGGCCCCTTCCTTGGAAGACACTTAGACACCTTTCAGTACATGAAATGCTAACAATTTCTTAAGCTATGGACTGTCACGGTTCCATCACTCGGTCCTTTGACAGCCAGGCTCTGTGGTCTGTAAACTTCACCAGGATGAGAGGCCAAGTGGCGATGCAGAAGGGTGGCCTGAATCCCACTTGCTGAGTTTTACATTGCTTGATTTGGCTTGGGTTTTGCTTTCAGCACGTATTGAGGAGTTGTGCTTTCCAAGTGCCAGTTTAATTGGATTTAGAGATTATTTTTATCTTGCTTTAATTAAATCAACCTTTACAAAAAGTACAAGTGACTGAGACAATTCACCCACAGAAGTTACATTTAAAGTTAATAATGGGAACACCAGTAAGAGCGAAGGAGGACACGGCCCAGCTGTCACCTCATCACATCACACAGGTTTCTGATCCACCACGAGGAGAGGAAGCAATACCTGTGTACTAAGGACAGAGAAGGTGGCTAATTTAAATGTTAAAAAAAAAAAAAAAAAAAACCCTTACTTCGAAATGTGAATTTCTATCCCTATGTTTGAACACCAAGCTCTCCCTCAGGGCGTACTGTGCCATGTGACATTAACTACTGTTAGCCCGAGGCCCTCATAAACAGAATAGCATCATAAATACTGCTCATTCCATCCTCGGTCCATCATCTAAAATGTGTGTGCTTTATTTGTGTGCATGGCTAATGATGTGCCTGTGTCCTTTCATTTATTCAGCAAAGCACTGCTCTAGAGACCCTGGGGATACAGAAATTGCCTCCGCTCACTCAACCTGCTATAACAAAATAATTTAAGCTGGGAAGTTTATAAGCAACTTGTTAGTAAAGCCAATTGATTCTCTTACTCTTCTAGAAGCTAGAAAGACCAAGATCAAGGGAAAATGTCAGTGGTTTGGATAACTTCTATATTTCTTCACATATTGGGAGAGGAAACAGAGCTCCCTCAAGCCTCTGCTTGTGTGCCCAATAGAGAAGCCTCATAATCTAACCATTTCCCACCTCTTCCCATATTCACATGGGATACTAGGCTCCAATACAATGAAAGTATACCAACTATATAATATGCATTATCTATCTGCATAGATACAAATGGCCGTGTTACATGTGTGTGCAGTCAATTTTCTTTCTCTTTGCAGTGGATAACTAAAAATATTTAGCAAGTACAAGCCTAGGTATTTAAATATGTTTCTTTGTCATGAATGGCACCACGAAGCATAGATCGGAGAATTATTAACATTAAACCTAACCCCAAAAGAATGATAGCTTCACTCTCACTCTCTTCCCCCATCCCAAAGATGTCCCCTTCCAACTACCTTCTTTCACTTGTACTGTCTAGAAGAAAACCAAGTTCCAGCAACTGTCATTTTTGAGGCTTGGGAATATTATTGTATAACAAGCAACTTCAAAATCAGCACCACCAAACATGCCATGTTTATTTTTCTCTCAAGCTCTATGAGTCAGGAATTTGGGCACAGCTCAGCTGAGTCTGTGACTTCAGGATTGCTACAGGACTGCAATCAAGTCAGTCAGCAGCAAGGCTGGAGTCCGCAGGCTCACTTCTGAGCTCCTGTGATTGTTGGCAGGATTCAGTTTGTGGAGGACTGTGACTTGGCCTATTTTCTGTTGCTGTAACTAAATGTCTAGAGTTAATGGCTTGGCTCATGGTTCTGCAGAAAGTGAGTTCCAGAGCATCCCATGGGCATCTATACAGCTTCTGAAGAGGGCCATCTTGCTGCATCATCATGTGGCTTTTCTGAGCATTGCACAGTGACATTACTGTGTGCTAGCTTCGGTCACTTTCCCTCCTGGTCTGAAGCTACTAATGCCATCATGAGTGCCCACCCTTCTGACGTCACCTAATCCTCATTACCTTCCAAAGGCCCCTTGATATCATTATCGTATGAGTTTAGGTATTAGTTTTCCAACACATGATGTTTGCAAATACATTCAATCCATAGCAGGTTGTGAGAGTGGAGGTCTGTTTCTAGCTGACCAATGGTCAGAGACACCATCAATTTTCTGTCACATGGGCCTTCCCAAATGGGAGCTTGCTTCAACTGTGTGTGCATGTGTGTGCACAGGAGACAGGGGGAGGCAGAGGGAGGAGAGGGAGAGTTGGCTGGTATGATAGATTCATAAATGTAACCCCCAGCCTAACTGAATCAGCATGGTTCTGAGTGTGTAAGGCCAACTGGAGGGTCGTTGTCATCAGCATAAAGAGAAGGGGAGGGGAAGATGGTGTGCTGTTGATTCTGCTGGAGGAGCTTGTCGTGTTGACCTTCTTGACATGAACTCAGCTGTTGTCATCAGAGCAGTTTGGGTCCTCACTGTCACTGAAGATGACTGTAGTTCTTTTAGGGGATCTCTGGTGCTTACCTTGAGTGTCACTTCCTGGCTCCAGTGCAGGTCCTTCAGTCTTCCAACACACAGTCTTCATCTCATGGCTGCAAACCTTTGGGTCTTGCCAACTCAGATCCTTGATACAGGCCTGCATGAGGCATTGCTCTGGGCTCTAAGCCTCCATTTGGACATCTGGGGGTGGGGCATTGCCGTGGGCTCTGCCTCTTCAGATGGACTCATGCAAGGGCTTGGAAGCCAAGCCCTCAGTGGATTCTTGAGATCTCAGCACATGGACAGATGTATCATATTCTTCTGCATTTTACTGTTTCAGTGAATATTATAAAATAGTCCTACATATTATGTATCATATATTAAATTATTCCATTGCAAACCTTCACTACAACAGTTGGCAGGACTACAGTCATGATCGTATGCGGACTATCTACAGAAGTGACATCCCATCACCTTTGTAAGACCGAGTTCTGTCTACTCTCCAAGGGTAAGGTTCCTGGGGATCACATGGAGGTATGAATACCAGGAGGAGTGTTTCCAGGCTGCCTGCTAGTGCTCTGGGCAGTGACTCGCATTGCTTCTTGGCACAGTGGGCCCAGGTGCCTATGGGGTGCGTGATTCTGAGAACAAGCTCTCCCCTTGCTTCAGGGGATAAGTGAGGGGACCTTGGCAGGAGGATTCATTTGCTCCCCATCTCCCCGCTCCACCCTCGCTCAGGGCCCTTCACGCTCTTCCTGATGCAGCTCTGTGCTCTCCTGCTCTTGCCTTCAGGACAGAATAGCCCCATGTTCCCCGGCTATCTATCAAGGCTCAATCACTGTTCAGATCACAGACCCGACGGCCTCTCATCCAGGAAGTGCTTGTGGAAGTGCAGGACCAAGCCCTCCCGTGTGCTTCTACCTATGCTGGCCACAACGTCTTTTACCCCTGACTTCATTCTATCTCCTTTGGTCAGTGTTCTGTGCGCGCCAAGTATATTCCTTCTGATGTTGTAGTAGAATGATTTAAGCAAAAACAGGTATTTTATTGGTTTATAAAATGAAAAGACCAAGAGTAGGCTGACTTGGGTGCACAGTGAGTGATCTAGAGACTCAGAGGGAGCTCAGGACCTGGCCTTCCCACTGTCGAGCTCCACTGTCCTCTCTCGAGACTTTGTCAAAGGCTGCCTGAGGGAAGCGGCAGCGGCACGCTTCATATGGTTCCAGACCTGAGCCAGCTGAGCCCAACTCCAGTTAAAGGAGGAATTATGTCGTTCCCACATGGGACTCTGCACTGCAGTCTGTAGCTCCAGTTGGATCATGCACCCAGCTTTATCAGTCATGGTGACCAGGTGACATGGAGTGGGTCACAGCGAGACCGGATCTCCAGGGGAAACTGAGGATGCTATTGCAAGACTAAGCAGAAATAGATGACCAGTTGTTCAGAAGCCCCTGATGCAGTGTCCTGATCTATTTCCCCAGCAATCTATCACATCCTGGAGGGCAGGAATTGTGACCCAGCCTAGCACATAGTAGGAGTTCAGTTGATATTCGTGCATCCAATCGATGAGTAAACAACTGAATGAATTAGAAACAGGGCCAGCAAATATTTTCTGTACAGGCTAGAGACATTCTTTGGTTTTTTTCTTTTTTTAAAGATTTATTTTATTTTTTAAAAATGTATTATTATTATTATTACAATAGTTAATACATTGCATAATGTTGTCTTCATTGTAGTTGTTCAGAGTACAAGATGCAGGCATGATTACTTGTCTAAATCTCATTTTACAGATCTTTCTTTTCATTGCACAAAGAGAAAGTAGCTGTGTATTTAGTCCAACAGTCCATAACAATAGTGGATTATCAGCTCATCTGGCATTATCAGGGCTGTTGAGTTGAGCCTTTTACAGCTCAGCATATTAATATGGCTTTCCTTTTTATGCCTCATGGTTAGACTTTTCTGCTCAATGTTTAAGACCAAGATAAAGCAAGACCTATGTTACAAAGAATATGTAACTTTTGTATCTGACAAGATCAGTCAGGTCCCCTCAGGGTTTACCCTGGACAATGTACTGCAATTTGCAACACTTTTGTCAGTGTCAACCGTCTGAATGAGTCACAGCCATTGCTTAACCATTTTGATTTCTGTGAAAGCCTGAGAGATGTTTTCTCTCTAGGTGACTCTCCTTAGGCATACTGTACATCATCTATCACTTTCCTCTGCGGCCCCATAATCTCCTTGAACAGAAAATTTGGGCCTTCACTGTCCCAGATATACTGTATATGCTGTTACAGTGCAGGTTCTTTAATATTCTGTGTTCTCACTGACCTTACAGGGCTAGAGCCAAAATATTGGCTATACTTGTATTCTTTCTTTTTCTCTAATTATTTGGACTGCCAACTTAACTTGTTAACCATCCAGAAGAGAAGCTTAATGACATCATTCCCTATAACTTAAGCACTTGAGCTTAACATCATTATCTTTCTGAGTATCAAATGCCTTAGATATAACATGAAACAGGTTGCTTTTTTTTTTTTTTTTTTTACATTCTATAGGGGTTTTAAAGTTTGGAATATCAATAATTGATGGAAAATACTTGTTTTATGTTTTAAGATTTTCTTTCTTTCTTTATTTATTTATCTTACAGCTGGTTCAGCCGGGCCTGGGGGTGGGGCTGGCGCACAATGTGGTGCTGGGGATTGAACTGCGGTTCCTACAGTTGCCTAAGCAGGCACTCTAGGCCGCTGAGCTACCTCACTGGCCCCATTTTTTTTCTTTTTTAATGTATTTGGTACAGGATCTATAGGGTCTCACTATGTAGATCAGACTCTCCTGTTTTCAGCCTCCGAAGTGCTTGGATTACAGGTGCGCACCACCACACCCAGTCTCAATCACAGCTCAGCGTGCCCAGGGATCAAACTCCGATCACTGCATTCTGCCTAAGCAGGTGCTTTAGTCTGGTTTTTTTGGGGGTTGGGGAGGTGGTTTCAGGGCTGTGTTTGTAGCTAAAAAAGCCAGAAACAAAGAAAACCAGAGAACGTGGCTGTGTTCTAATAAAGCTTTATTTGTGTACACTGACAGTTGCAGGACCTATACCTTTGAGGAGTCACAGAGTCCCCCAGGACGCAGGGTGGTGCCAGGCTGCACCTGGCTGGGAATCTGCCTGCCACGTAGCAGAGAGCAAGTGCAGTGGGCAGCAGACAAAAAAACCGGCAGAGAGGAAAATTACCTCTGTGGCCTGCAGACTGACTCGTGTCACACCCTGCCGAGCTGACTTTGTGTTAGGCCCATTGTTGTGCCATAAACACGTGAAAAGGTAACATTTAATTTAGGTCTTGCATCTGGAGCATGCGAGGAGCCTTCATTAGCCTGTATTTAAATTTCCAGGTTCCACATCAGTGCCTTTAAAATTGTTAAAACTGTGTTGCTCTTGCAGCTTTATTAAACCTCACCCTTTGCAGCCAAGCCTGACGCTCCTCTGAGCTCGCGAGGAGTAGATTTGCCAGGTGGGATCCCACTGCCTCTTGCAGCTCCTGGGAAAGCCCACCCTGTCCCCATCCCTGGCCCCTCTGTGGCAGCACCCAGCGTCCCACAGTTGTGCTTCTAATCAACTGCCTCTAAGCAGGTGAGCATTTATCTCAGTCAGTTACCCCTTATAATTACTGTATTGAACCTAGTTGTCTATAAAATGAATGGTTTGTTCAGACACTTTACCCAAAGAGTTCATTAGGGGTTAAACAAAATGCAATCCCATTTGCAAAGAGTATAATAAATTGTTTCATCTGTGAATTTAGCTGTTCTCCCTAATGCAGACATGGGTGTTACAGTGGCTTTCCCTTGATAGGGTTATGGGTTAATGAAATGCCTTTTCTGTTGCTTATTTTCCTCTCTTCTGTGCTGAGTGATAAGTAGCTAACCAACGAAGCTTGTAATTACAATCTTACAGAAACCAGGCCGATCTGTATATAAATCTCACCATCCAATTACAAGATGTAATAATTTTGCACTCAAGCTGGTAATGAGGTCTAATACTCGTGCATGCGATAATCCCCTCTGGATGCTGGCTTGATCAGATGTTGGCTTTGTAATTAGACGGGCAGAAAATCATTATTTCATGTTCAGGAAAAAATTAGGTTGGTGGGAAGTTAATTTTCTCACCGCTCTCTGAAGCGTAGACAAGAATTTAATGATTTAATCATGATTGTTAGCTCTTTTGCAATCAATTTGTAATGATTGTGTAGCAACTCTCTTCAAGGGAAGCTGCTTTGGAGAGGAGTTTGCAAACAGCCGTCCAGGGGGGCTGGCCTTTGAGGGACACGTGACTCTAAGCCCATTAAAGCTGTCTTCATCAGGACTTGGAGAACAGCCGCCTCTAGCCTCCAGCCTGCGGAGATGCCTGCCCCATGCCAGCGGCAGGGTCTAGGGAGAAGGAGACAGTCAGGGCTTTGGACCTGAAGTGACTCCTGCTGCATACACAGGGCATGGGACATGGGTCCCTTAGCTGTCCCCACACTTCAGAAATCATCTTAGTGGTGCCTCAAGTATAAGCCTCAGTCCATAAACACAAGTGTGCAAGAAATAGCATATTTGTTTTCATTGTCTTTTCGCTTGCTTAATCTAACTGAGAGACAGCAATACCTGCAACAGATGACTGATGGGATCTGCAGCCACCGGTAGATGGACTTCTCCACCTACTCCGTGGGAGGGGCTGGCATTCAGGCCCTGGCTCACCTCAAGGCTTCTGCCATCTCAGCCTGCTGAGTCCTTCAGGCTCCTAGCAGTCCTGAAACACAAGAGCCCCTGGGTGGTTATGAACCACCCATATGGGGACCAGCCTTGTGACCAGGCCTGCTGAGTTGCATATCAGTGGAATAAAGCCCTTTCCCCCAGACTGGCTCACCACTTGCCATCAAAGTCTCCTCTGAGCATCCCCAGCTACCCCCATGCCTCTCATTCCTCTACTCAATGCCTTTCCCTTTTCCAAGCAGATCAGGAGACACTTTGACTTTAGCATCTTTTGTTTTCAGCTCTGTTAAAACTCCTTAGGCTAAGAATTGCAAAGCCCGCCTACCTCCTTGAAGGGATAGAGCGAGAACAAACTCTAATATTTCAATAAATTATCTCTGTATTGACTTGGACTTCCTCCTGTGCATTGGCTCAATGATTGACCTTCTGAGTACCCAAAGCACATTTCCCCTCCCAATCCTGAATAGTGTGTTTATCACTTGGAGGGATCCGCTTGTTCATCCAAGTCAATTCTAGAAATTTTTATTAAACTCTGGCCAGATCCTGGAGGCTGAGCAGAAGCTATCTAGTAAGTGTGGGCTGGTGGGTTAGGGTGGAGGAGATTACAAACAGCTTTAACATTTACTACTGCACTTTATTGAATTACATTGACACCATCAGCTGTAAAATGTATCATTATTTTATGTAGTAAGGAAGTTAAAAGACATTGCCAAGTAAAGTATGTACAATGCTTCTTTAATCACTTAGAATTTTTATTTCACACTTAATGAAAGCTCTCTTTTATGCTTATGTAAACACAGATCTAGATCATTCTTTTACACACACAATAAAGAAATATATAACAAAATATATTGACAAAAGTATTTGGGAACCTTCCTCACATACAGAGACCAACTTTCTGAGCTCAGAGTTCTGGTTTGCCATCACTATTTCTTTAAAAGAATGCTACAAGGTTATGGTTGAGAATTTCTTCTAAGTAATAATGCCAATAACGTCAGGATTATCTCTGGCCTACAGTCATGACAAATTTGAATTATGTTGAAGTAGTTTTAAAGGTGCTATCTCAAAATGATAGAAATAATTAGTATCTAGTCCTACACAAAATAATAGTTCATCAGCCTGCACTGGTGCTGTGAGAAGGCATTGACCCAGAGGCAGGTAGGTCAAAGGAAGAAAAGGAAGCTCAGATCAGGGGCTGCCATTCTCAGCACAGCAGGAGGTAAGATCCACTGTGCAGCTGGGTGGTTGGGCTCAGCTCTGGGCTCCAGAAGCCTCTAGTCGCTGTTGGGGGCCAGGTGGCCAGAGCCATCTAAGACCCCTGGCCAGTCCTCATACTACTGAAAACCCAGGAGAAAATGCAGAAGAAGCTGCTGCTGCTTGACCCCTAGAGAGGAGGGCAAGAAAGCCAAGTAGTAGAGAAAGTCAATGGGGTGTGAGGGGGAAACCACCAGAACGATCACCTAAAGTACATCCCCTAGCAGGGTGGACTTCCTGGCACCGTGCTCGTCCCTCCTGCTGGCCTCTACCAGGTTGCCTATCCTGTGTGACATCTCTTCCTCTCCAGGGTCTTCTATGGTGCCCAATGCCTCCAGGAGAAAAGCCCCTAGTAGAGAGATTGCTGTCTATTAGAAATATAGCTTTCTTGAAGGGTCTTTTGAACTTGTACACCATTGTCTCTCAGCTTTCAGTGCCTAGTCCTGGGCTTTTCTCTCTGTGCATTTTTTTTAAAGTATTTGGCATAGAATCTCACTATGCAGCTCAGACTTGTAGTGATCCTCATGTTTTAAGCCTCCCCAGCACTAGGATTACAGGCATGCTCCACCATGCCCAGACTTGGTGGCTGGCACTCAGCATGCAGTTCTTGCCCAAGCAGGTGCTCATCTGCTGAGCTGTCTCACCAGTGCTTATTTGCATAAACTTTTAAGTTCCTAGCTGCTGCAGTTCCCTCTGACTGCAGAACATCTATCCAGGCAGATGCTTATGCTGCTGAGCTCTTTCTCTGGCCCCATCTTTCTACCAGGGTATCTCCTTTTTATTTCTGTTCATCCTTTAAGTATGGGTTTAAGCATCATCTCCCCAGAAAGGATCTTCTTACCACACCTTGCCTTTAGCAGGATTTCCTTGCCTATGGCACTCTCTTGCACAATCTTCATCACAGTTACAATTTAGATTTCTTCACTTCACCAATAGCTTAGCCTCCTATTGCAGTGTTCACTTCTGCAGGAGTAGGGCTGTGTCTACTGTGTGGATCTTTGCAGGCCTAGCCCAAGGTCTGGGGGTGGCTGAGGGCTCTTTCTCTTTCTCTTTTCATGCCTATACTTCAGTGATATGAGTGAATGAATGCACGGATTCCTTATGATTAAATGAGTAGCTTGAAAATGGTTGATAGATATTAGAGGCCATCCTGGCATATCATGATGCAATACCAAACTCAGTTGAAGATGTCTTTGGGGTGGATGACCATGACCCTTGCATACAACTATTGTAGTGGACCACAGAGTACCTAGGAAGCCTTTGAAAACTTACTGAATTATGACTCTATCAACCGGAATCACCCCTTTCCTTCAGCCATCACCAGTCTAAATTTCAGCCACAGGACATTTTGGTCTCTGAAAAATTGCTTCTACCCCTCTGAGGCCTCATGATCATGTTCTGTCCAGTTTTGTTGCCTGGTGAGTCTAAGGTCATTTATCTGGACTCTGTAACCATTCTGGAAGCCCCCAGGAGAAGAAGCAAGAATTGGACCTTTTTCCCACAACTAATCCAGGCGCAAATCGCTGCAGGTACACAAGCCACCCTTGAGCCCAGGGCTCATTTTCCAGCCTTGTGGCATCTCTTTTTCTTGGCTTCAGTTTTGCTCCCCTTAGCATTTCTTGTTTAACATTTTTAAGAACGTGCTAAATATAGGTAATATTAGAAAGCATCATCTTGAAAATATGTAATACAACCATTGTTAAATTTTTCTTGTTTTGAAAATCTTGTACTATATATACTCTTGCTTGTTACTGTTTTGCTGTCTTTGTTTCTGCTATTTTTATGCTTTAAAATAAAATCTAATAAGATAAAAAAAGAAAAAGAAAAAAAAGAATAATAAATCAAAATAATATTTAAAAAATAAAAAGCATAATCTCAAGCAATTTTAGGTGCATAGATCAGTGGCACTAAATCCACTCACGCTGTTTGGAAACCATCCCACCATCCTTCCACAGAACACCTGCAAAACCCGTACCATCCTGACTTGCTCCCAGCCCCACATTCCACCCACCTCTGCTCCTGGAAGCTGCCATACATTTCACTTCCTGTGTATGAATTTGACTAGACTACTTGAGGTGCCTCACAGGTGTGAAATCACAGTGTTTGTCTTTTTCTGACTAGCTTATTTACTTAACATAATTCTTGAGGTTCATCCATATGGTGCAATGTGTCACAATGTCCTTCCTTTTTAAAGTGACAATATGCTGTTGTATGTCTGTCCCATGTTTTGTTTACTCATTCATCAACTGATGGACACTGCACTTATCTAGGTCTTTACACTATAAGGAAGAATGTCACTAGAAACACAGTATACAGATACTTTTTTGAGGCCCTATCTTCAGTCTTTGGCATTTCCCCAGGCATGGGATGGCTCCATGTATGGATGAGTGATGCTGCGTTCAGTTGTTTGAGGACTTCCCGTATGTTTTAGTTACTCTTCTTTTGTTGCTGGGACAAATGCCCAACACCCAAAGTGAGGGAAGGAAAGGTTTATTTAGCTCACAGTTACTGGAGGTTTCAGTCCATGCTGAGCTGACTCCAAGGCAGAGAGGCACAATGCAGAGGCCAGCAGTTCATGGCGGTGGAACAGCAACAAAATGGTGTGACAGATTCAACTAACCAACTAGGGCAACAGAGAGCAACAGAGAGGGCCTGTCTCTCTGTCTCTCTTTATATTGCATTCAGGCTCCCTGCCTCAGCCTATCTATCTGCCTTAGGCCATGCCCATAATCCCAGAAGCACTCAGATCCATAATCCCATCAGTACTAAAACACACAATCCCAGTGGATCATGAGTCAAGTCTCAAACTCTAGAAATCCCGCCCCATGATTACATGAAGCTTTGGGGGGACATCTAGACATAAACCATAGCACCATACCATTTTCCACAGCAGCTGTAAGCCTTTGGTTCCCACCACAATGGGCAAGGGCTCCATTCTCTCCACATCCTCACCAGTGCTTACTACTTCTTTAGCTTTTCTTTTTTATGTAGCCATCCTACTGATAGGGAATGTAATCCTTATTATTTTGAATCAAAAGCCTCACCTCTTACTATTCCTAGTGAAGAAATAACTTAACCCTCAGTGAAATCCAAAGAATAATTAGCACCTACTGTGAGCAAGAGCTGCACCAAGGGCTTTGGAGACAGATGGAGGAATGCTTACCCCAATGGTTCCCAGCTCTGTGCTATCACTTCCTAGCTATGTCTGTCACCTCACCACCACCGACACACGCCTGTGTCCAGTTACGGGGTGCACTTCATAGGGTTGTCACGAGGATTAATTTGTTTAATATTTGCAGAGGGATTCTCAAAGTGCTTGGAATTTTTTTTCTTTTTCTTATTGTAAACTATTCTTGCTCATCACATGGGAAAACATAACAAGACACATTTGTCCCATACTATGCGACACTAAAGGGACCCTTCCTGAGCATTTTCACATTTCTGTGAAACGCAACCTAGTGCTGACCTCTCTGATCCTTCCCATAGAGCTTGAGAAGAAATGTACTAAATGTTACCAGAAGATTTCCTGCACCATGGAAATACAGACTTATTTGCACTTTTTTCATTTAATACACATTGATAAGTGAACATAATTCTTTTACAATCATAGTTAAATGTTACAATAACACTATTTTAAATTAACACAATTTCTAGTTAAAGTTAGTGAAATTTTTCTAGCCTCCTCTCACTTAAAATCTGCATGAAATAACACCCAAAGCAACTCTGGTAGCAGAGTTTAATGTTGCTGTCTTTGCTCCACCTCCTGAGTCTAGCATAAAGCAGGGCAAGTGGAGAGCACAGGAATGTTCCTCATCAGACTTCAGGCAGGACTTGTTTTTCCTGAAAAAAAAACCAAGCCCCTGACAGACTATCTTCTTGCCTAGGAAGTCCAACAATGACCAATTTGGTAAGAGGCACCCAAACAGAAATGGGCAGTACAACGTGCAGGTCTGCGTGAGGCAGAGGAGAGAGGACAATGGGAAAGGACACTCTTTCTTCATGCTTAGGATCAGAACCCCCCAGCAGGTGAAACTGGTAGAAGCAAGACAAAGGATACAAGGTAGCCTTTGAACTCATGACAGAGCCTTGGGACAGAGAGCTGTTGGCTTCTCCCATACGCCAAACTGAGCATACTCGAGAGCAGGCAGTGGATTTAGTACCTGAAACCACAGCTCTGAGGGAAGTGGGAGTTTCTTCAGTGTACTCTCTGATCCCTCCTCACGCCACCCATGCCTTCCCTAGACAGCAGCTGTCCCTATCCAAAGAGGAATAGTCAGAGACATCTCTACGAACCCATGTTTCACACTGAAAAATAACTGAAGAGAAGCAAATGCAAGCAAAAGCAGCTGAGGAGTGCGTAACACAAGAATTACCCAGTGTGACAGAGTGAGAGTTGGACCAATAGCTATCCATAGACTCCAAGAAGTGACTGGTGATGTGGCCTTTCTCAAAAAAGAATGCCACTGATGTAAAACA
>PVKN010003701.1:0-36132 GCA_004027915.1 Capromys pilorides | reverse complement strand
TATAGCTGAGTAATATTCCATTTCATGAAAATATCACATCTTTTTCAACCATTCTTCAGATGATGGATATTTTGGTTGTTTCCAAGATTTGGTGATCACAAATTGTGCTGTTATGAACATAGGTGCACAAATACCACTGTGATATAATGTTTTCAGTTCTTCTGGAAAAATTCCCAGTAGGGGGATAGCTGGATTGAATGGGATTTCTAGTTCTAGTTTTTTAAGGAGTCTCCACACTGCTTTCCATAATGGTTGCACTAGTCTGCATTCCCACCAGCAGTGGAGAAGGGTTCCTTTTTCCCCACAGCCTCTCCAACACTTGTTGTTGGTTGATTTCTTTATAGTAGCCATTCTTTCTGGGGTGAGATGGTATCTAAGTGTTGTTTTAATTTGCATTTCATGAATGGCTAGCGATGTGGACATTATACATTTCTTCAGTAGATTGTAGTCTATTTTCCTCCATATTTGGAGAAGTATTCTTGACCTGGAAATATTAGGTCATACATATAGTTAGAGGTAGCTCGGGATGGTACCCTAAATCAGGGGGCCTGAGTCAGGGGGCCTGAATGTCTTTTTCTTTGTGTTTTCTTTTTTGTTGTTGCTTTTTTTTTTTTTTTTTTTTGGTACCAGGGATTGAACTCAGGACCTTGCGCTTGCCAGGCAAGCATTTATTCCACTGAGCTATCTCCCCAGCCTGTTGCTGTTTGTTCTTATTTCAAGTTTTCTTTTTTGTTATTCTTTCCTGTTCTTTCTTTTTTTTTTTTTTTTTTAATGGGACCAACTGGGGTTTGAACTCTTGCCAAGCAGGCACTTGTGCCATGAGCTATCTCCCCAGCCTCCACCTGGATGTCTTTTTAAAATTATCTTCAACTCTTTTTTTTTTTTTTTTTTAAAACTAAGCGTTGCTGTGTAGCCGTGTAGTCCACTCTGACCTTGAATTTGTTAAGTAGGCCAACCTGGTATCAAACTGGCAATCTTCGTGCCTCGGCCTCCTGAGGGTCGGGATTATGGGGATGCCCAGCTGTACCCAGCAGGGACAGTGAAGTCCTTTCATAAACTCAGCCAAATGTGGTGGTGCATGCATAATCTTAGCACTTAGTGAGACCTGCCTCAAAATAAAAAAGTGGTGGGGTCAGTTACAGCTTGACCTACATTCAATCCCCAGTACTGGGGGTGGGGAGCCCAAGTTTATGTGACAAACTGCAGCCACCCACTAACACACCCCGAACTCGAAACCATTCTTAGAATACAGTGAGTGCTCAGTGTTTTCCTCTAACCTGCGTGGACGAGGCACACACGTATGCAACTGTATGCCTGGGTGGATGACGCAGGATGGTGAAGTTGAGGCCAGACTGGACTGCTTACATAACAAGTTCAAAGCCAGCTTGAACTGTATAGTGGGCCCTTATCTCATGAAAGAAAAAAATAAAGCTCCAAGGTTCTATGTCATATTCCTGCCCAGCTGAAGACCTGCAGAGGGTAACTCTGCCTCTTGTCTGCCAGATAGGCCACTAAAAGAAGAAGACTGGTTCAGAGGGGCCTGGGGCACACAGGGGAGAACCCTGTTGATGCAGCTATCAGTGGACAGGACACAGTCTCCGAAGGGCCGTGCAGCAGTGCCGTAGTTCATGTCGTTCAAGTCCTGGACCACCAGGAAACATTCATGAGGGCACAGGTGCTTCCTGGAGCTTTAAAACTTGGATCAGGGACTTAATACTCAGAGGGAGAAGAAAACTTTTACAAGCTTGAAATGAAGGGAGTTTTCACCAGTGTGTCAGCGCTTGCGTTGCTGTGTCCCAAGCACTACAGTCAGCCAAAGTCCTGAGCAGCAAGGTGGAGAAGCTGGTTGCATTTCCAGAGTAGGAGCAAGCAGGAAACAGGAGGACCTGTCTTTAGAAACCTGCACTTCAAGGGGAGCAACTCCAAGTGGATCCACCTTCCCGAGAAGCATTTGTTTATTAAAGCACCCTAGATCTCCTCTCCTCCATCCCCTCGTTTACCTAGAAGTTAACTGTAATTAAGGAGATGATCCCAGTTTACGTGGACAAAGACACATCCAAGCTGATCTGTCAGAGGTTTGACTGGAGCTCAGGGACTGCAGGAGGCCCTCTCCCTAGGCACTTCCTTCAGGCCTCCTGGGGCATCATGGGATAGGAGCCTTGGAGACAGGAAAGTGTCCCAAGTGAAAACACAGCTGGACAGTGGCTCAGGAATATAGCACGTGCCCAATATGTGAAGGCCCTCGGTTCCATCACTAACACTAAAAAACAAAATGAAACCACCACAGCCAACATTCACCTCCAGTCAGGTACTCTCAGCCCTGTTCACCTGAGATGAGTTAGCTGGCTGCCCTGTTTTGCCTCTTGGAACATAGTTTTAGAATGTTTTTTCGTGAGGAACACATTTGTCAGCTCTTTATAGATCAGTTACAAAACAGAAACTCTTCCCCATTGCTTGGGAGAAGTGTAGAAGGGGTGGGGGAAGGGAAAAGAAAAAAAAAAACTCTTGCCTGTAATTGAAGGCAGGTTGGGAGATGTTCACGCTTTGAAATGTGCCTTCTTGTGAAATGTTTATGAAACACTTTCCACAAACGAGTTATGCAACTGGGACAACAGCTTTGATCATTTTCATCACTAGTGATATATTCATTAGTGTTGGATTGTTTTCCCCCCAGAAAGGGTCACGTGAAAATGTCCTAAGGAGGGGGCTAAGGAAAAGTACTCCAGCCCTACCATGTGCCATTCCAGGACCCCCAAAACTCATGATCAGGGCTAGGCATGGTGGAACATGACTATCACCTGAGGCCGAGGCAGGAGGTTTGCAAGTTCAGTGCCAGCCGAGGCAATATCATGAGAACCCATCTCAAAAAAAAAAAAAGGAAAGAAAAAAAAAAATGTAGAAAGGACTGGAGGTGTGACCCGGTGGTAGAGCAATTGCTCAGCACATGCAAGGCTCTGGGATGGATCCTTAACACAACAAAACAGTGACAAAATCCTGATGGCCAGCAGCAAGTTCAAAGTGCGCATTTTGGGCTGGAGTATTTTCCTTGTCCATTGCTTGTGTATTCTTTCTACTGTGTCTGGGACAATTATGGTATTGTCTGGGCTTCTGTGAGATAGGAAAATGAATTTGTATCCTCACCCATGAGATGGCAGGTAGAGCCCCACGCAGAATGTATACAGGGCTTCTACCACCTCAGCAGGGGCTTCCTCCTCTCAGAATAAGGCCTCTTTTTTTTTTTTTGCGAAGTGAAGTCAGAGAGTTCGCTTGGAATAGAAAGGATAAATACTTAGGATGCATTTTTGCCTCCCTGGTCACTACCCAAGACTTGGTGTAATACCTTTGCACAGCATAGTGGGTGGGGAAGATCCTAACCTCAGAAACCTTGTCTGGTAGGTGACCTGAAGTGCCGTGCATAGGGCAGAGCACTGTAGTGGTTGCTGTCCCCAAGCACCAGCCATCCCAAGCAGAGCCTGGAGAAATTCCCTGCTGTTGTGAGAACCGCCAAGGGACCCTGGATACAGGTTCCAGGGTGGCTGTGGATTTGGTTGAGTTTTCACAAGTATGGGGGAAATTGGGTGTTCATCCAATTTGCCTGCGGTTCTCACCTTGGAAGTCAATGGGATCCAACAGAAGCATCTCTATCTCATCTTCCAGATCCAGAGCCAACGCCTAGATGTCTGGAAAGAATCCAGCCTTTTCCACTCAATAGCTGTGGAAAGGGGTATTTTTGAATGAGAGAGAACTTACTTCATAGTTTCCAAGTTTTATTAGTCCCTAAGAGGAAGAAGTATGTAAAGTCCATAGGAGTCAACCTCGCCTCCCTTTTTCTCCCCTTGCCCTTTCTGAGATCCACTAACCAAAACAGAGATTTTACTGTATTTGACTGACTGATTTTGTAGTGTTGGGAATGGAACCCAGGGCCTCAACGCGTGGTAGGCAAGCGTCCTATTACTGAGTTTACTCCAGCCCAGCAAAGCTGAGCTGGACTTATCATCGGAAAGAGCTCTCAGGACCGGTGGCACAGGTGCCTGCCTGGCAAGTGCAAGGCTGTGAGTTCGAACCCCGGTCCTGAAAAAAAAAAAAGGAAAGAGCTCTCATAGTTGTCTTTTGATTTGGCTTACTTAAGGGTGTCTTCTTTTGGGGTTACTGTCAGTACCTCATATGCAGGGATGAGGAATTAGGAAAAACGAGAGTAATAGGTTACTCTCACTTATCTCAGTAGGTTGGAGAAGCCAAATATTAAAAAAAAGAATAAGAGTAATATTCAGAGTGGTCACAAAGCCCCAGACTACACCCAAAGGGCTTCTCAGCTATCAGGCAATTTCATTTTCAGCATAGAGAGGTTGAGAGTATCCCCCGAGAAGGGTTTGGAGGGCAATTGATCCCGGAAGCAGATGAAAGGGTGCGTTTTCTTTTATGATGGCGCTGGTTTCTGAAATTAAGTGTTACAGGAAGACCTGGCACAGATTCTAACAGATAGCACCCAGGTTGGAGGCAAAGCAAATGTTTTCAAGATCTGTCACGGCTGCGCCTCCTTATCTCTTGCTTGCGCATAATGAGTCTAGAGGGAACCTGCCACTTGACTTGGCACTGGAGCTGCGCCAAGCAGACCGGGTTGGCTCCACCAGCAGGAGCCACCTTTAGGTGTCCATGTTTCCCTTCTCCCCCTTCCTTCCTAGTCCCCCTCAGGGGTGGGCATGCTCTAGGACCAGAGGGGACAGCGCAGATAGAGGTGGCCATGCGAGGCTGGCCAAGAAGACTTTGCTTACATAGAGTCTCCTGTAGAGCAAATCTTGAAGTTGTGGTGGTGGTTTTGAAATCAGTTCATCATCTATTTCTAGTTTTGAAAAGTCTGCTGGTACAGAATGTAGGACATGGGCACAGATGTCAGGCGCTAGCACTCCTCAAAGGCACAAAGCATGATGGGCAGAGTTAAAGGAGGTGGGGTGGGGACAGGGGTTCCCTGGAGACCACCCTGGAGCCATGGGTTTGTAGCTTTCAGCAAGTTACTCTCTGTCCCTGTGGTGCTGTTGACACTGCCCTTGCTCCTCCCTTTCTTCCAGGGCTCCGTAATGGTCTCCTTAAACGAGCACAATGATTTGGAAAGCCCATGCCTGAGAGAGCCACCTCTTACCAAGTTCTGTGCACCGAGGGCTTCAGTGTTCTGTTAGAGCTCCTCTGGGAGCGCTATAGCATCCTGGGCTGGCTACATCAGCCAAGTGCACAAGGGACTTGAGCTGGTCGTTCTGTGTTATGATTGAAAAGGAGGAAAACCATGAGGATCCAACAACAGACGGGGAAACCAGGTCCCATAGAGGCTGAGTGTTTGCTGGAGATCGCATAGTAAGGGTCAGAGTTAGGACTGGGTTAGCTATGGCGGCCCCTGTGCAGTGTCTTTCTCATTGTACCTCATCAGAGGCTCTGCAGAGCTGGGTTTGTCTTTTATTCAGTTGACATTCCTTAGGTTCCCACTATGTACAAGGTACTGTAAGTAGCTCCTGCTGCACTAAGCCACCGGTGTCATTCAGTAGGATCTTCCTGTCCAGCCACAGGGAATTCTTTCTGCAGTGATCAGTGCACCATCTTCCACAGGGACTAAGCACACATCCATCCGCTAGTCTCAACTTTTAGTTGAGTGAAGCAAATACCACCGGGAATGGGTCACAAATTTCGATGGCCTCCTCAATGTAGACAAAGAAAGTGGCTTAAGCCACAATCTCTATTGCCATGAATTTCCATCTAGGTAGGAAACCACCAGAGGTCCTATTCAGAGGGTCTCCCCAGTGTCTCTCAGGTGTGGTCTCAAATCTTTGCCCCTTACCATAGAATAAGAATCAGAGTCACTTCTTTCCCTCCCCAGTAGAGCTTCCTGAGAAGGTGCTAAAGGCATTTGTCCTGGGGTGGGAGAGAGAGAGAGAGAACGCAGCAGCACTTCCTGCCCTGCCCATGGACACCTGGGAAGCCCACGAGTGGGTGGTTCATGTGTCTCTGAAGGATGGGAGAGACTATGGGGAATTGGAAACCACCACAGGCCCCTCGGGCTGCAACTGCAGCCATGGCTGTGAGGAAGACAAGTCCCTGCCTGTAGGGAGGTAGGCAGATG
This sequence comes from Capromys pilorides, assembly GCA_004027915.1. Taxonomy (NCBI): domain Eukaryota; kingdom Metazoa; phylum Chordata; class Mammalia; order Rodentia; family Capromyidae; genus Capromys; species Capromys pilorides. The sequence continues at coordinate 30,026 of PVKN010003701.1, read as the reverse complement.
TTGTCCTCCAAGCCACACAGGCTCAGAGGGTCACTGGAGAGGCAGCTCAGCCCAGAGATGGAGGAGGACAGGTGATGATGGAGGGGCGAGGAGTCCTCCAGATCAGAGGGTCACAGGCTTGGGGGTTTCGTAGGTGGGTATCCATGTAGGAAATTTTTTTTTTAAAAACAGATTTTGTAGCTGGGTATGGTGGTGCACGCCTGTAATCCCAGCACTTGGGAGGCTGAGGCATGAGGATCAGTGTGAGATCAAGACCAGCCTGGGCTACAAAAGTGAGTTCAAGGCCAACCTGAACTGCACAGCAAGACCCTGTCTCAAAGATACAAACAACACAAAACAAAACCCAGACTTTTCAAAAGATCAATAATAGGCTGCTAGGGCCAGCCTGATAGCTTAGCGGACTAAAGTGCCTGCTTAGGCAGAGCACAACAACTAGGGGGTTCGATCACTCTCCCCCAACCCCTGTGCACTTGGAAAGCTGAAAAAAGGAGGATCACTGTGAGTCTGATCTGTATAGTGAGACCCTGTAGACCTTGTAGTAAATACATTAAAAGGAAAAAAGAAAAGGCTGGAAATTTTTTTTTTACTCTTTTAGTTGGGAACTTTAAATATACAGGATTACCATCATTCCATAAAGGAAATTGTAATACCCATTCCGTTTAAGAAAAAAAAAAAAAAAAACAAACGGGCGTGGTGGCGCATGCCTGTAATCCCAGCACTTGGGAGGCTGAGGCAGAAGATCGGTGCAAGTTCGAGACCAGCCTGGGCTACAAAAGTGAGCTCAAGGCCAGCCTGAACTGCATAGCGAGACCCTGTCTCAGAAAGACAAAAAAAAAAAAAAGGGTATCATCTTAAAATTAGCCAGCATTTCATTGATTAAACTTAATTCTTCAAACTCACTACAATATCCTGATTTTTCTCTTTTCAGTGAGTGAGAGCGTTACCCACACTAGGCTCCTCATCTTGCCGGTTGGCGGTCAGAGTCCAGTCGGTGCGCTGACCAGCAGCTGGGGTGACGGCCGCACTCTGACGGGGAGAGTGCCCTGCAGCTGGTGGCACTGGGCTGGCTCCTCGAGTTGTCACTCATCTCCTGCTTTGGTCTCCACGTTTCTACTTCCCTCTGATCACAGAGGCCCAGAACTGACCCCCCGTCCCCAACTGTCCCTTGCAGATAAAAACAGAGGACCTCAGCGACTCCCTGCAGCAGACACTGTCACACCGGCCATGCCACCTGAGCCAAGGGCCCGCCATGATGTCCGGAAACCAAATGTCTGGGGTAAGCAGCATCCATGCCAGAGAGCCTCGGTGTTCTCAGTGAGCCAGGGAGTTTAACTCAACCCCTTGAAAAATACTAGCTCTCCGTGCTTGACACCTGAGAATCAATGCAGATGTGAAGAACCCCCAAGGGTTGGGAGGACAGCTCAGAGATAGAGAGCTTGTCTAGCCCGGTAAGGTCGTGGGTTCAATTCCCAGTACTGGAAGAAAAATAATCCCTTACAGGCAATGGGAGAAAGGTCTAGGAGCTCGGGGGTGGGGGTGGGGCATTCCAAAATAGTCCTTATAATAAGGAAGCCCAGCCAGGAATATACAGGCAGTTTTCTCTATGAAACGAAAAGGAGCCGATCTCACCAAACAGGACAGCAGCCGCTTTCAGGGCGTTAATGCTATGAGGGCTCCTACAACTACAGGAGATGTCTGTCCAGGTTGGGCCTGTTCTGCCTCCTCCAAGATTGTGTGTTAAAGCCAAGCTGGAGTGGGCTGCTGTTGTGGGAAGGCAGACATGCTGCAACAGTAGTGGCAAATCAGGGCTACAGACATAGCTCAGTGGCGTAAGTCTGGCAAGTACAAGGTCCTGAGTTTGATTCCCAGTACTAGACAACCAAACCAAACCAAACCACAGTCATGGCAGCATTTCAGCCTATACTGTTATGGCTCATGTCTCTTTAGTGGGTCACCCAGCAAAGAAAAGAGCACCCTTCTTCGACAAATACTTAAGAATAGAATATGTAGTGAGTCCTTCATTCTTTCACTCCAGTCACCACCTCCGCAGGCCTATGCTCAGGCATGGGGCATGGAGCCCTGCATGTTGAGATTACAGAGGACTTCTGGGACCTTAAATGTCAGAATCACTGTTTCCAAGACCTGAGCTGGTGAAACAAACCCAGAGGAAATGGAATTTTTCTTTAACCAAACTGAATTTATGAAGAGTGGTTTGGCCCATCCCCCATTCCTACTCTCATGCCCTCCACAAAGAAAGGCACAGTGACCAAAGCATGACTTTTGCTATGGTCAAGTGACAAGAGATAAAGATGGAGGAAGGGGAGAAAGAGAAAGAAACCGAAGGACCACTGGGATGGCAAGCTCTTTTTAGGATAAATGTTAAGATATGGGCGCTTTGCATGCTCAGTGGTCAGGGCATTCAGTTAGGAGATGGGACAGGACTGACGCTAAGAAAATAAGTCATGATGCCAGAGTTGAGCAATAGATACTGCATGGACCACTTGGCAGAGTACAGAAGCTATAATAACAGCACCAATGGAGCAGCTACTGTGTGCCACACTCAGGGCTCACAGAGGTCCAAGGTCACTGACTGCGAGCTCCCAGAGTCTGGACTGCCCTAGGCTGGGCGGGCTGCAGGCTGAGGGACAGGGATCCCCAGCTGGTGAGTGCTCTGACATCCGTGCATCTCCCATGTGCAGGACATGGCTTCTCTCCATCCGCTCCAGCAGCTTGTGCTCGTCCCCGGTCACCTGCAGTCAGTGTCCCAGTTCCTGCTTTCGCAGACCCAGCCTGGGCAGCAAGGTAAGAACCCAGCAGTGTTCACACGACTGAGTCGGGCGCAGCTGTCACTGTTGGCTGGGTGTGGAGCACGGGGAGGCACTTGCCCCTCCGCTGTTAAGGCCAGCTGGTCACCTAGGGCCGAGGAAGGACCCCCGACAGTGCCCCTTCAGGCTTAATGCCTTGCCGAGCCTCCTGCTGGGGCTGCCTCACCTCCCAAAAGTGACGGAGAGGTGAGGCTGAAGGGGCTGAAGAGCTGGAGGAAGGGGCCAGAAGAGACAAGCAAACAGTCCCAGTCCTTTGGGGTCACTGCTTCCCGGAAGCCTGGGCATGCTCCATTTAGGTGGAGCCGCACTGCCTCCCACAGGCTTCCCGAGGGCTTTCACGTTGTCTGGCAGGAAAGTTGTTCCTAGTGACCTTCCTGCCTGCCAAGAGTGAGCATTAAACTATTCACAACAAAATGATGGAGGAAGCATAAACTCTGGGAAGGGTACAGATCCCAAGTACAGGCTCCAGAAGTCCATCATCCAAAAAACTGTGTCCCTCTCCCTTCCGCCTTGGCACCGTCCTTAGTTTCCAGGGCATCTCAGCATATTGTTAGGGCGAGTGGGAACACGCTTGAATCCACATGTGGATTGAGCTAAACGGTAAATATCATGCTCCTGAAGTAGTTCATTCAGTTTGTTTTCAGAATACTGCAGGGTGATCTGAAATTCGCCTGCCATGTAGTATATGAGCTCAGTGTGTGCCATAGAATGAAAAAATGTTTAAAATCTGGAAAGAGAAGAAACCTCATTTATTTATTTATTTATTTACTTACTTAAATGTATTTGGTTCAGGGTCTTGCTACATAGCCAGGACACATAGTGGTCCTCCTGTTTTCAGCCTCCCCTGGTGCTGGGATTACAAGCGTGCGCTACCACATCCGGTCTCCATGGCCGGCTCAGCGCACCCGGGGATAGGGCTGGCATGGCCTGTGGTGCCGGGAATTCAACCCCTGGTCCCTGCCCTTGCTGAAGCAGGCTCTTAGTCCACTGAGCTGTCTTGCTGGCCCTCAGACGAAAACTAAAATAGTTCATGGTTTCTTATACATAAGAAACTTAAAATATAAATAAAGAGTAAAATGAAGGATAGACAACAGGAAGTATGGAGATAGACTTTGTTCAAATATGAAGAGGATCCAGAATGGAGGAGAAGAGAGGGAAGGAGATTTAAAAAAAAAAAAAAAAAAGGGGCCGGCGAGATGGTTCAGTGGTCTAAAGCGCCTGCTTAGAAGGGCTCAGGCAACTGCGGGGACTGCAGTTCGATCCCCGGCACCACATGCTGCGCCAGCGCCACCACCAGGGCAGGCTGAGCCAGCCACAAAATGAATAAATAAAGAAACAAACACAACAAGCAAACAAATAAATAAATAAATAAAATTAAAAAAAAAAATTCAAGATGTGGCACAGGTACCAGCTCCCCGCAAACATGAACTAATAAAAACTGAAAAATTAAAAAAGGGATAATGATAAAATCATACCCTATAAAAATACTGATAGAGTTGAAATGACTTCCTTCATGTCACAATTCAATATAAGCTCTAGGATCGCTCCTAGTACCCGAGCCTCCAGAGTGCGAGTCCAGGGCTCCTGATAAGAGGTTTCTTACCTATTTATTTTAACAAGGAACAAGTGGGTCCTGGCTTTTTGAGACTGAAGAGCAGAAAGGTCAACCTTGGCAGATGCTGTACGTCCATGACACCTAGAGACAACAGACACACCACCCTGCCTCTGTGTGCTGGGCCACTGGGGTGACCTGCTTCGGTGCTTTGATCGCTGTGAAAGTGAGAGGTCTCAGCCTTGGCCACTTAGGAGGGGAGACACCTGTCATGGCCACTGACCAGGCAGAGCCTGCCACAGGCAGTTTTCTTGGATTGGGAAACAAGGGAGGTTCCCAGGCTGTATCTCAAGAAGGTATACTGTGGGAGTGCCTAGACTCTCTGATGTTCCTCCCATGTGTACAGTGTCCTGGTCACCAGGAGCGTGTGACCAGCAGCCCCATGCCCTTCAGAGCCTGTGGCACTTGCTCCAACTCCAACATGTTACAGATTCTAATGTGCTTCTGTGGCCCTCCCAGATACTTCCCTCCTGGAAGTACTGAATCCCTCAGCCCCCACAGGGTTCTCGGTAGCTGTCCCCACCTGCCTTCCACTCCCCTGGCCTCTGGGTTCCTCAGCCCCACCAAGCAGATCCCAACTAGATTGCCTTGACCTTCCTTAGCCTCTGCACCTCTCCACACAGGAGTGCAAGCTGAAGGACTGGTTTGGGGATTGCTGTTTACACTTGTGTTTGTCCCTGTGCCTGGTCTGGTTTGCCTCCACCTGAGTGTGGCAATGCCTGGCCATGCCTGTGGGGGCCTCTCCACTGGGCCTGAGGTGGATTGTGGGACCTGATTTGGTAGTAGAGGGTGGAGACAGTTTTCATGGTTCCAGTGTTGAGCTTGTTTCTCCAATGTTTTTTTCCTTTGCCTTCCCCTTTCACCCAGGTCTGCAGCCGAATCTCCTCCCCTTTCCACAGCAACAAAGCAGCCTCCTCCTCCCACAGACAGGGCCTGGCCTGGCATCCCAGGTAAGTGCCCACGTTCCTCAGGTTCCCTATAGGAATCTCTCCGCTCAGCTCCTTGGTGTTTCCCTACCCCTTTAGCAGGGTGCTTATCCCTCTGGGAAGAGCGATCAGCCAGGAACTACCTCTGACGGCACAGGGGAAATCCAAACCACAGCCAGGAGGGAGATTTATCCAATATCATTAGGGAGACAAGAGTGAGAACCCAGGCCAGGTGCGGTGGTGCACACTCATAATCGTAGCATTCCCAAAGGGTAAGGCAGGAGGATGCAAGTTTGAGAGTAGCTTAGGCAATTTAGTGACTTAGCAAGACCCTGTCTCTAAATGAAAATTAAAAGCTCTGGAGATCTAGCTCACAGCAAATCCCTAATTCTGTCAAAAAAAAAAAAAAAAGAGATCAAAATGACTTTTAAAAAGCCAAGGATGGTGGTGCACACCTCTGGTGCCACCCTTCTTTGAAGCTCAGGCAGGAGGGTCACAAATTTGAGCCCAACCTGGGCTCCTTAGTGAGATCTTGCCTCAGAATAAATAAATAAATAAATTGATTGATTGATTGCGGGACTGGGGTTCAAACTCATGACCTTGCACTTGCCAGGCAGGTACTTGTGCCATGGAATCTCCCTAGTCCCCTACAGTAATTTTTAAATGGCGTGCCCATAGGGCTGGTGAGATAGCTCAGCAGACTAAATGCCCGCTTTATCAAGCATAGGGACCAGGGTTCAATCCCTGGTTCTCCATGCCACACTGGCCCTGCCCGTGGTTAGCGCTGATCCACTGAACGAGTGTGGGTGTGGTGACCCACTCCTGTAACCCCAGCACTGAGAAGGCTGAAAACAGGAGGATCACTATGAGTCCGAGCTGTGTAGTGAGCCCCTGTACCAAATACATAAATGAAAAAAACTTAAAACTTAAAAAAAAAAAAAAATGGCCTGCTCAGTGCAAAGGCCCTGCACTCAGTCTCTAGCATCTCACACACACACACACACACACACATGAAAGCATCCAGAGACCCCAGCTCCCAGGGCAGTCTGTGGCTTTACTCCACGCCAGAGACCTAGGGCTCACCTAACCTCTCAGGATGCATGGGGACCACCAGCTTTGCCTAGGCGCTCTTAAGCCCCAAGAGGGAAGGAAGAGGAGAGATCCCAGAATGTGATAGGCTTGCTCTCTCGTGCCACAGCACTTGCCCTATGTCCCACCCCAAGGCCACCATTGCAGACTATTTACAGCATTGGGTGTGCAGGAATCATGCTGACGGAGGGAAAAAGACTCATTTACAGAGCTGCCATGGTTCCATATTAGCACCTATTTGTCACTTAAAAAGAAAAGGAGAGACACCCCTCTTACTCTGGCCAGCTGTAGCCTCAGGACAGGGTGCCAAGGCTGGCCTCTAGCAGCTCGGGCAGCGTGGTGGCTGCTGCTCCTCTCCTTGTCTCGTGGGCCCATGAAGTTAAAACCTGTACAGCTTCATGACTTGGTCCTGCACAGAAATGACTGAAGAGACCAGATATGTGTGCTTCTGGGCTAAGAACTGCTAGACTCAGTAAAGGCCCTGGTTTACCTGGGACCAGGAGGCCAGTGAAGACATCTGAAAGGGAGAGGCGCCACCTACTGGCTAAAAGAAGCAGGGACACTGAAGTCGAGGTGCACTTCTCTGGGCCCCGACCCCCAGAATCTGATCCTGAGAAAGCAGATCTGGGAGAAGTCCCCCAAGTACTCTAGATAAACTCTCACCTTCTGTCATCTGGGCATAAAGAGACTAATAAGGAGACAGGCCATTTAGGAGATTATTAAGGTCATCTAGCAGGCACAGTGGCATATACCTGTAGTCTGGGTGACTCAGGAGGGCTGAGGTAGGAGATCCCTTGAGCCCAGGAGATGAGAGCAAACCTGGGACAGCCCTGGAGCTCTTCTCAAAAGAAAAATCCTAGGGAGGAGGAAGAATAGGTTAGTATAGAGTCATCCCAGTAAGAGTGGAGAAAATGAACAAGACGATGTTTTGAGAAATCTTTTTTTTTTTTTTTTCCCCGGAACTGGGGATCAAACTCAGAACCTTGCATTTGTCAGGCAGGCACTTGTTCTCCAGAGCTATCTCCCCAGCCCCTTTTTAAAAAATACTTTTATTTTTTTCTATTTTCATTTATTTATTATGTTTTGAGAAATCTAATCAATACAATTTGGCAACTGATCAGATGTGAAGGGAGAGGGAAAAGGTCTTGCAGGCAACTCAGCATTTGTGAATGATAGAACAAATGAATTAATAAAAAAGAATGGTCAAGGAAGATTGAAACTTACTCTTCAGCCTAGCCTGTGCTACCACTTCCCCCTGTGCCCATTCCCTGTAAATCAGGACCTGCTCCATGGCAGCTTTAAACCATCCAGTTCTGAAAGCCTCTTCATGGGCAAGATGTCCTTGTCTCTGGTTCTTTTCCTGTCTCCATCATAAGATGCCTGCCTGAATGGTGAATGTGAATATTTGTGAGGGAGAAGGAGCTAACTAGGCTTAGGAAAAGAACAAACTGCAATCTTGAAGATTGCTCAGCAGTCTAAGCACCTGCCTGGCAAGTGCAAGGATCTGGGTTTGATCCCCAGTGCCACATGCGGTGCCAGGCCCATGTTGGTCACTGAAACTGGGTGTGGTGGCACATGCCTGTAATCTCAGTGCTGGGGAGGTTGAAACAGGAGAATCACTATAATTCTGAGCTGCATAGCAAGACCCTGTACCAAATATATAAATTAAAGAAAAGAACAAACTGGGAAGGAGAAAAAGTGTGTTCAGCCCAAGTTATCTACGTAGGCAATCGCCTCTGAGACGGACACAGTGCCAGAAGCCCTAAGCCAGGACCATATTCCATCTTTGTGGAATAATAAATGTTTTAAGGGCCGGCCAAATAGCTCAGCGGATTAAAGTGCCTGTACATAGGCTCAGGAACTGGGGTTCAGTTCCTGGGTATGCTGTGCCCGTCCTGCCCACCGTGCCCCTGGGGTGCACTGAAATGGCAATTGAGACTGGGCATGGTGTTACGCTCTCATAATCCCAGCTCTTGGGAGGCCGTAAACATCACTACGAGTCTGATCTAGTAGTGAGATCCTGAACACCCTGTAGACCCTTCCCTAAGAATAAAAAATAAATAAGCAAGCCTCAGTTCATTCCTGGCACCAAATGGGCACAGCCCCTGCTTTAAGGGCATATTTTCCTATGAAAGCAGGTCAGGGTCCATTTAGATAGCACAGATTAAAACACCTCTGCTTAAAATCCAAACACTGTCACAGAAGAAAATGGGAATGGAGAAAGTAAAATGGTGCTCACAGGAGTTGGAGATTGTATGGAAGTCCTGTGAATGTCATGAGATCTCCGATGTCCTCTGTTGTCTGCGGTTGGTTCATGTCGATGTCTCAGTTACCTTGTTCTGTGCAAAAATACAGGCAAGGCAAACAACCTTTTCCTTGTTCCATTATGAGATTTGTTCGTGGAATCTCTGTGAACAATGCTGCTGACTCCTTTTATGGTGGAAAGTTGAAAGGAGGAAGTACCCTGCTCAGAGTCAAATAGTGAGTCACAGACTAAGGCCCAGTAAGGCTACCTCCTTACCCTGAACTGCTGTTTCAAGCCAGTAAGCCAGTTTTTTGCTGTATCTTCATGGAAACTCCAATTTCCACCTCCATACCACATAAAGATGGGATTACATGCACCCAAAGATTTGCCATCCTCTAAGTGTACCCAGTAGTGACAAACACCAGAGAAAGCTGCTTGGTGTGTTGACTCGATGTGGATCTGCTTGGCATGTGTTCCCTTGCCAGGCAGTTGGGCGCCCTGGGCTGCCAGGATCCTCTTTAGAACCTCACCTAGAAGCATCGCAGCATCTCCCAGCACCCAAACATCTGCCTAGTTCTGGAGGGGCTGATGAGCCCAGTGACCTGGAGGAGCTGGAGAAGTTTGCTAAGACCTTCAAGCAGAGACGCATCAAGCTGGGCTTCACACAGGTTTGGCTTCGGGGGAGGATAATGGAGGAGACTGAGTGAATGGGTATTGAACTTCCCACGTGGTGGGTGCGAGAGAAACCTAAGGCTGAACATGTTTGGAGAAAGCCCATCCTGTCCCTGAGTTCCCTGAGAACAGGGCACAGTTGCCAGAAGAGGGAAACTGAGGATATTGCTGGTGGAGGGAAGAGGAAAGAAGCCAGGCAAGGCACAGCCCACTCGGTCTAGAGAGAGAAACCAGTTCTCCATCCTAGAGGGAAAAGACCTGGACAGGAGCTCAGAAGGGAGCCTGAGGTTCTGGATAGACGTACGATGTGGACTAAGGTGGAGGGAGATGTGGGCGAAGAAGACAAACCTGCCTCATGCTCTTTGCTCTCCATCTCTTGCCCAGGGAGATGTAGGGCTGGCAATGGGAAAGCTGTACGGCAATGACTTCAGCCAGACCACCATCTCGCGGTTCGAGGCCCTCAACCTGAGCTTTAAGAACATGTGCAAGCTCAAGCCCCTGCTGGAGAAGTGGCTGAATGATGCAGGTACACCTCTGGGTATGGGCAGGAGTGGCCCCAAGGATTCCATACGAGTTGTTTTAATGATGCGTCTGTATTGGTGATTTAGAGGGTCAAGATATAGGCCCTGGATGGGGGTCATAAGCATAGCCCAGAGTCCTTAGCTGCCTAGTTCTGAAGCAGGATTCAGTGCCCAGCCGGGGACTGTGATCTAAACAAACCAGGAAAGTCTTCCCCTGGGAGTGGGGTTTGTAGGACTAGGTCAGAATCTAGTCCTTCTAGGAGGTCAAGAGCACAAACGAAGGTGTTGAAAGGTTGACTGGAAGAGCTTGGCATCAGAGAACAGGCATAGTAGGTTTTCTCCATTTTTGTTCTGTGGTCATTTAGGGCCAGATAAATTCTTGGGAGGAGCTGGCCACTGTGGGATGGTTACCAGCACCTCAGTCTCTACACATCAGTTGCTAGTAGCACCTGCCCCACCTCCCCACTTGAGACATCCAAGTGTCTGTAGAAGGAATGCTGGTGGTGAAGAATGTTGTCTCGGGTTGAGAGCCCCTGGCTTATGTGGAGAGAGAAAGGGCCAGAACCCAGGCATGGGTTCTGTTAAGTGGGTGTGTGAGGATTGGTGGTTACTGTGGAAGGGACAGCAAGGTGGCAGCCAGCTGTGTGACCCTTGTGGAAGTCCATCCATTCAAAAGTATGGGAAGCAATAAAGAATAGGCAGTCCCTGCAGATGTGCTGACTGAACCACTGAAGTAAAAGATATGATCAGAGGGTCCTGAGATTTTTGGGGAAAGGCCCTGTAGAATGAGTCTCATGGAACCGCTTCCCCAGACCGCTAGCCCCTGACCCCTTCTGAAGGCACATGCCTCCCCTTGACTCTGCACCTTAACTCTAACGCTTCCTCTGATGAACAGAGGACTTCAGCATCAACGTTCTGCCCCCAAGGCTAGTGCTTTGGGCTCCCAGAAGGCCACTTCCCCCATACTTGGGATCCCCGTGCAGGTGCATTTATAAAAGACAGACTGGAGAGTGTCACTTGTAGGAGCCCTGCCTGTGCCCACTCACACCCACACATGCCGCTGATGCCTGGGCCTCCATGAACCATGACCACAAACACTGGAGATTCTGCAGTGGGAGGCATGGAGAACCTTTGCCCTGAGCAGCAAAGAGAAGCAAGAGTCTCGGTCTGTTTGGGACCCCCTGCTGGGGGTGGGAGGGCTGGTCCTTAGAATGCACTGTAGGACCCACTGGGAAGGAGTGTTGGACCTCGAGTCTGTTAGGGCAGGGCCTAACCCAGCCATCCCCTCCTCCACTGAGCTCCCTTTTTTCCTTTACCTCCCTCCAGAGTCATCTCCATCAGACCCCTCGGTGAGCACACCCAGCTCTTACCCCACCCTCAGTGAAGTGTTTGGCAGGAAGAGGAAGAAACGGACCAGCATTGAGACCAACATCCGCCTGACTCTAGAGAAGAGATTTCAGGATGTGAGCAGCTTCCTCGAGCGGGAGTGGGTGGGCCGGCTTGCACAAGTGGTCAGGCAGGTGCTGGTCAGTAGGAAGCCAGGCTCCAACTGGGAAATGGTCAGAGGCCAGGTCACCCTCCTAGTGCCCAGGAATTTCAGTAGGAGGCAGCCTTTCATCTATGGTTCCAGAAGCTTCTTCCCCTCACAGCCATCTTGCTCAGAAGTTTATGTAGGGTCTATAATCTCTTACTAGGAGATTTTAAAGACTGGAATATGGGGTTCCAGAACACTGTATTTTTATACCCAACTGAAGTAAAGGGAACAAAGACAGGGCATTGTATATAATTCTTTATATATTTTGAGGTAAACATTGTGTATTACAAATTTAAAATGTAATAAGGCAGTCATGGTGGTTCACTCCTCTAATCTCAGTTCCTCAGGAGGCTGGGGGGAGAATCCCAAGTCCTAGGCTGTCCTAAGTAACTTAGAAAGACCCTGTCTTGAAAAATAAAAACAAAGCAAAATAAAACAAAAGGACTAGAGATATAGTTTAGTGCTCCACAGGTTCGATGCCTCCATACTGGAGGGAAAATAATAGTAATAAATATTCACTCTAAAATATTTGGAAAACGCAGAGAGATAAGTAGAAAGAATTTCAAAGCCGCCTGCATGTTCTTCTTTTTTTTTTTTTTTTTAAATTTTTATTTATTTATTTGTTTGCTTATTGTGTTTGTTTGTTTCTTTATTTTATTTATTTTGTGGCTGGCTCAGCCTGCCCTGGTGGTGGGGCTGGTGCAGCATGTGGTGCCGGGGATTGAACCACAGTCGCTGCAGTTGCCTGAGCTTTCCTAAGCAGGCGCTTTAGACCACTGAACCATCTCGCCGGCCCCCTGCATGTTCTTCTATACCTTTTTCTTAATGCACCTTTAAATACTTATGATCATATTCCATATTATTTTGAACTGGTGGCAAAACTACTCATGAGGCCGTGTGGAGAAGCTGTGAGCCCTGTGGGAGCCAGGGTAGAGAAGAGGGAAAAACAGATGAGGGCTGAAGAGCTTTGAGTGGAGATCCCTCAGGGCCAAGCCTCCAGAGCCTGCGTGGCACTGCAGGTCTCCAGGGCCTGAGGCCTAGTCTAGCCTTCCTGGGGCTGGCTAGCAAGACAGCCACCCTTCCCCGTCAATCTCCTATGCATCTACATAAGGACTTGATGGCTGTGTGCTTCTGGCATGATGACAAGAGCCGACTTGTCCTTCTTTTTAGGTTTTTCAGAGTAGCGCAGTTAAGGGAAGGTGCAGGAGTGTGGAGAAATTGCTTCAGACCACAGACTGGATTGGGAAGGGTCCCAGCAAGGGCATGGCGCTCTCGTATTACCCACAGTATTGCTTTCCTGCAGATTTAACAAATACGAGAGTTTTAATTTCCTCATTTCCTAGGAAGAGCTGACAGGGAAAAGGATATGAAGTGGAGAAGAAAACTCAAGGGGCACATGTATTTCTGGGGTTTTTCCCCTGTCCTTCATAGCTCCTCCACGAACCTTCTCTTCATAACTGGGGAAAGGAGGGTCAGCCCTGTGCTTGGTAGTTCTCCCATATTTTCTGAATTAATCTTCACCATTATCCTACGTGGTAGGTATTCTCATTTTGTAGATGAAACTAGAATATACTTGAAGGAATTAAAATCAGCAGTGACACACACCTATAATTCCAATAAGCAGGGAGATTAAGACAGGAGGATTGCAAGTTCAAGATCTACCAAGGCAACTGTCTCTAAAATCATAAATACGAAGATGCGAGCTGGTTGTACAGCTCAGTGGTACAGTGCTTGCTGAGTATATCAAGGCCCAAGGTTCAATCCCTAGTACCACACAGGTAAAAAGGCAGAATACAAAATAAACCTTAGGAACTCAATAGCTTTTGTGTATACCAATAATGAACCAACTGCAAAGAAATGAGGAAAACTGTTCCATTCACAATAGCTTAAAAAAATATTAGAGATTAATCTAAACGAGATGAGAGATGTCTATAATGAAAATTACAGACCCCTGAAGAAAAAAGTTGAACTGGACACTAGAAAATAAATGACCTCCCAGACTGGCAGAATTAATATTATTAAAATGAGGGCCGTTGAGATAGCTCAGCAGTCTAAAGCGTCTGCTTAGGCAAGTTTAGACAAGCATAGGGACTGCGGTTGGATCCCCGGCACCATGTGCCAGGCCAGCCCTGCCTCTAGGGTGAGCTGAGCCAGCCACCAAAAAATGAATAAAGTATAAATAAAGTGGCCACATTGCCACAAGTGATCTACTGCATCAATGCAACAACTATCAAAATTTCAACAACATACTTCACAGAGCAGGAAGAGAAATCCTAAAATGAATATAAAACCAGAAAATATCCAAAATAGTCAAAAGCATTATCCTCAGCAAAAAGAACGAAGATAGAGAAATCCACAACACCTGATTTCAAATTTTACTACAAAGCCAGAGTAATAAAAATATGATAATGGCACACAAGGATTTTTTTTTTTGTGGGGGAGGGAGGCTTGCTCAGGCTGCCTTAAGGGTGAGTCTGGTAAGGCATGTGGAGCTGGGGATCAAATTGTGGTCCCTTGCACCTCACTGGGTTTGCCCAAGCAGGCCCTTAAATCGTTGAGCTCACCAGCAAGCCCCTGTCGCACACAAATAGGCCTGTAGCCCAGTAGGACATGGTGGAGAACAGAGGAACAAACACAGCTACAGCCTTTTAAGTTTTGACAAAGAAACCAAATAGCATGTTGAAGAGAAGACAGTCATTTTAACAAATGGGTATAGGAAAAATGGATATCTATGTGGAGAAGACTAAAATTAGAACCCTATCTTTCACCTTGTGCAAAAATATAATTCACGGTAGATCAAGGCCCTAAGTATAAGATTTAGTATTTTAAAACTACTAGAAGAAAACATCGGAGAAACATTTAAAGCCATAAGTACAGTCAAAGACTTCCTCAATAAATAGCAAGAGTCAACAAATGTGGTTACAGTAAGTTAAAAAGTTTCTGGGGCTGGCAAGATAGCTCAGCAGTCTAAAGCACCTTCTTGGACAAGTTTAGGCAACCACAGGGACCGCAGTTCGATCCCCAGCACCACATGCTGTGCCAGGCTGCCCCCCACCCCAGGCAGGCTGAGCCAGCCATAACATAAATAAAGTTTAAAATAAATAAAAACTTTTTAAAAACGTTTCTGCATAGCAAGGGAAACAACTAACAGAATGAAGAAACAGTCTACATAATTGGAAAGACCTCTTTGCTAGTTACTGTTCCAAGAGGATTAATATCTAAAATAAAGAAATCCAAAATTTGCATTAAAAGGGCAAATAGCCCAATCAATACACTGGCAAATGAATTAAACAGATATTTCTCAAAAGAAGAGATACAAATGGCCAGTAAATATATGAAAATTACCGTTGAGGAAATGTGAATCAAGACTCCACTGAAAGTCCATCTTACCTCAGTTAGAATGGCACCATCCAAACTTCAAAACCGAGTACATCTTGTTAAGGATGCTTGGGGAATGGGGGCAGAATTTACATTCCACTGCTGGTGGGAATGTGGATTGACACAGCAGCCATGGAAGTCAGTGTGGAGGTTTCTAGACCTGAAAAGGGCAACCATTTGATTTAGCTGGGCCACTCCTTGGTATGCGCCCAAAGGGCTTACAGTCGGCACTTTATAAGGAAGCATGTACCTGCCCACCTGTGTTTATGTGGCATAGTTCACAATAGCTAAGCTCTGGAAGCATCCTCAGTGCGCATCAATAGATGAGTAGAGGGCTGGCGAGGTGGCTCAGTGGTCTAAAGCACCAGCTTAGGTAAGAGCAGGGACCACGGTTCAATCCCTGGCACCACATGCTGCGCCAGCCCTGCCCCTAGGGCAGGCTGAGCCGACCACACACAAAAAAGTAAAAATTAATTAAGTAAGAGTTGAATGGATAAAGAAAGTGTGTGTGTGTGTGTGTGTGTGTGTGTGTATGCATAAGTGGAATATTAGTCATAAAAGGAACAGAACTTTGTCATTTGCAAGAAAATGAATAGAACTGGATATCATCATGTTAAGACAGATGACTAAGAAAGACACGTGTTACATGTTTTCCCCACTATTTGCAATCTAAAATATGAAAATGGGGGGCCAGGGAGATAGCTCAGTGGAATAAGTGCTTTCCTGGCAAGCACAAGGTCCTGAGTTCAATCCCTGGTACCGCAAAAACAAAATATGAAAGTAGAAGGGAGGATATTATTAGATAATAAAAGGGGGAGGCATAAGGGAAGCCTGAGGGGATGCATATCATCAAAGTACATGCATTAAAGCCTGATATTAAGTTAATAGGCACTAATAGGGCTGGGGAAATAGCTCAGTAGGTTAAACGCTTGCCTGGCAAGTACAAGGGCCTGAGTTCAATCCCCAGTTTTGGAAAAAAATTTTAAAAAGGCACTAATAAAAATTGATTTACAAAAGAAAATGTTTTCCTGAGCAGATGCAGCAGGTAAGTGATAAGTCCGGAGTGCCGGGCTAGGTTCACAGCTGAAGCTCTCCGCCCATGCATGGTTCAGTGCCGCTTCCTCAGAGCACCAGCTCCTCCTAATCACCCGTGGTCCTCGTCCCTGCAGAACCCGAAGCCCAGCTCAGAGGAGATCTCCATGATTTCAGAGCAGCTGTCCATGGAGAAGGAGGTAGTGAGGGTCTGGTTCTGCAACCGACGCCAAAAGGAGAAACGAATCAACTGTCCCCTGCCCACTCCCGTCGTCAAGTCGCCCATCTACAACTCCCGACTGGTGAGTGCCAGGAACCAAGCTGTCCCTCCACCAAGCCCAGGGATGGGGGACACAAGGCCTAGAGGGCAGTTTCCTCTGTCCCAAGAAGGTAGAGATGGGGTTTGTAGTCTTTTATATTTATATTAACAAGCAAATAACTAAAAATGCATTGGTAAATTTTATTATAGTAAAACAGACCCCCTTGCTTTGAACACACTTAGCCAATTATCTTGCTACTTAGTGAAGCAATTTGGGAGTCTCTTTCACATCCTCGTACCATGTGATCAAAAGTACAATGAATGCTGCTACCTAGTACCACGACAGTGTGGCCCTGTCCACCTTACTCGCCAGATCTGGCACCATGCACCCTCTCACCCTTACCCCCAAGTCAAAATGACTGTGAGAGGTATATGTTTTTAATCAGTTCAGGACCTTGAGGCAGCTACAGTAGTTCAACTAAAGCCACTCAAGAGGACTGCTAGAACTGGGTGTGGTGGCGCACACCTGTAATCTCAGCACTTGGGAGGCTGAGGCAGGAGGATGGGTGTGAGTTCAAGACCAGCCTGGGCTTCAAAAGTGAGCTCAAGGCCAGCCTGAACTACATGCTGAGACCTTGTCTCCAAGGGCGGGGGGGCACTGCTAGAACTACTTTGGAAAGTGACAAGCATGAGGTGATAAGTATGTTCAAAGCAAGGGGGAGTATTTTGAGGGGAATTAATAGCAATATATCTTTTACTATAACATATTTTTTTAGGGTTTGTTTTGTGTAGGATCTCACTACACAGCTCAGACTCGTAGTGATCCTCTTGTTTTCTGCCTCCCTAGTGCTGGGATTACAGGCACGCACCACCATTCCTGGTCTCCATCACTGACTCAGTGCAGCTGGGGATCAAACCCTGGGCCCTGCGCTTACCTAAGCAAGCGCTTAGTCTGCTGAGCTCTCTCTCCAGCCTTTAAATTGTTTTTTTTTTTTTGTTTTCTGTATTTAGGGAAGAGTCTACAGGGTGTTCAGGGTCTCACTACTAGATCTGGCTAATAGTGATCCACCTGTTTACAGCTTTCCAAGAACACCACCATGCCCAGTCTCAATTGCCATCTCAGTGTGCCCCGGGGGAGAGGCCAGGGCCTTCATGGCAGGCCGTGGGGATCAAACCCCCAGCCCTTCCCCTGCTTGTAGGCACTTTAATCCGCTGAGCTATTTGGCCAGCCTTCCAGCCTTTAAATTGTTAATAAAAGAATAAAACAGAAAGTAAAAGAGGGAGATGTCTTTTTAAGATTTTTTTTAAGAATTTATTTTTGGAAAAAAAAAAAAAAAAGAATTTATTTTTGGTACCGGGTCTCACTATGCAGCTTGAACTTGTGGTGACCCTCCTATCTCCACCTCTCCCAGTGCTGGGATTACAGACCTGCACCACCATGCCTGGTTTGGGGGGCTTGTATGGTGCGCCTGGTGAACTGGCGCTGGCATAGCATGTGGTACCAGGGATCGTATCTGGATCCTTGCCTGGCTTACACCGCTGAGCTATTTCCCCAGCCCAAGATGCCTTTCAAATAAACTACACCCCCGGTCCTTTTCATTTTATTTCGAGCCAGAGCTCCCTAGTCACCAAGGCTGGCCTTGAATTTGTGATCCTCTTGTCTCAACTTCCTGACTAGCTGGCTCACAGGCATATGCTGCCAGGCCTGACTCAATTCCTTCCTGGGTACTTCCTCCTGGGTGCCTAATGGGCATGTCCAACTTAGTATGACCTGTGCCAACTTCTTCCTGCATATCGGAAAGATGGCAGTGCCTTGCAGTGCCAGCTGCCCAGTTTCCAAATGAAGGCATCTTTCCCTCATTCCTCATATGCTGTATATGAGCTCTCAGTGCATCTTAGTGGTAAAGTGGTAAGACGTGTCATGGTCCTGGATTAAGCCCCCAGTGCAGGGAGAGCAAAGTAGAGGGCTAAATCTGTGACTCATATATTTAAGGGAAAAGCCAGGACAGGGAACAATCGGGGGTTTCAGTCAAAAGTGGAAGCTTAGGGAATAGGAACTGTCTTCTCCACTGGGAAGAGATGGCGCCTCCAGGGTAGGGGTGGGGGTGTTCTTTATCTATATGGACAGCGACGGCTGAAGGTTAGGGAACTGGGGTGGTGATGTCTTCAAGTATTCCACTGCTCTAGGAGGGTTGAAATTAAGCACTGTCCAGGTGGGACAAAGCAATTTCCTAGAGATTGCTTGGTGTTGATTTTTCAACATTGGTACACTTGTCTTTGTCCTGAGGGCTGGGATACAAAGATAAATGTCATTCATTCTCTGTCCTAGAGGACTCACTGCCTAGCAGAGTAGACAGACAAATAAACAAATGATAAACAATGTGATCATTTCTCTAGGAGAACTCAGCAGTTGACACACCTTGGGAGGTGGTAGTCAGGAAAGCTTCCCCAAGGAGATCATTAGTACCTGAGCTGAGTCTAAAAGGACAAGGAGAGAGAGGCAAATGACTATGAGGTAGAGCTGTCACCAGGGAGAATCATGGGAGAGTGTTGGAGCATGGAGGCTGGGCGGCACATTCCTGGAACTGCACATGGGTCCTGATGGAGGAATGTTGCAAGATGAGGCTGGACAAGGGGCGACACAACGCAGGGCTGGTGTGCGTTGCCAGTAAGGTCTGGCGGAGTCACTGAAGGAATTTTAAGCAAGGAATCAGCATGATTAGATTTGTTTCTGAGACTTATCTCTTTAAGTATAGTATGCAGGATGGTTTAAGAGGTACAAGATGGGATATAACTACAGTTATCTGGTAGAGAACTAATGAGGATAAAGCAAATGCACATGGTAAGAAAGGGATTGGAGAAAGTCAACAGATAATTAGAAGGTCTTGGTTAACAAATTGAAAGTTGGCTGGGGCTAGGGAGAGTGATGAAGGAAAGAAAATCTTGTAAGAGACCAAGTGCTTGGGTGCGGCCGGCTGGGCAGATGCCAGTGCTGTATTTGGAACAGGCAAATAGGAGGAGCTGGTTTAGGAGTGGTAAAGTGATGATTTCATGTGCACCATGGTTATGCATGCTGAGAACTGTAAGACACCGAAGTGGGATGGACCCTGGACACTAGGAGGATGGGTCTGGAGGTCAGGAGAGAAGCTGGAGACGTGCCCTGGGGAGTCACAGACATACAGGTGGGAGTTGAAACCCCGCGTAAAGAGGAGCTGAGCTGTGGAGTTTGCACGGAAGGTCCACACCTAAGCCCTGGGGAGCTACCAGCATTTGAGAATGGCAAAAGGAAGAGGGTCGAGGGAAGAAACTGAGAAGGAAAACTGCCTGATTTGTTCGAAGAAAGCACAGCAGGCAGAAGGACAAGTTGTGGAGATGACATGCAACTGCAAAACAATTTGATGCCTTTGGAAAACGCATGCACTTCAGCCAGACTGGAGCCAAAGGTCTGAGAGAAGTTGATGAGATCATGGGTCGTGGCTGACCGTGGATGCTAGGTTACCCTAAAAGCTATGAAGAGTCACGTGACATTTTAAGTTGGAGGCAACATGATAGTCATTCATCATTGCTTCCCTAAACATTGACTGAATGCATGCTAGTGGGGAAGTAGTGGTATCACATACAGAATCCTTGCTTACAGCCTAGCGGGGGAAAACCAGCACTGAATCAATGCGATGAGCTTCTAGGGAAGGTGTGGAGGTGTCTAAGGCACGTAACCCAATCCACTGTGTTCTATGCGTCTGTGAGGGATGATGTTTTAAATTGATCATAGAAAAACAGTCCTCACCACTGACATGAATGGGGGAAGCAGCTGAGTTAGGGGTGCAGGCAGGAGAAGTTCTAGGCAGAGGAAGTGGTGTACACAGGTTCTAAGGTTGGTACGATAGAGAGAAAAGGAAGTTTGTAGGCCAAGATGGGTGGAGGAGGCCAGGGAGTAAAGGAGTGTCAGTGGAGAGAAAAAAAATTCTCACGTCATCTCTTCCTCAGATCTCAGTGGGACAAGAACATGATTTAATTTTGCTTCCAATATGAAATGATCTCATAGATATAGTTTATTGTAATTATTATTCTTGGATTTTTTAAGACAGTATCTCAGAATGTAGCCCAAGTTAGCTTTCTGGTCATCCTACCTCAGTCTCCCAAGTGCTAGGATTATAGGAATGTACCATCATCCCTTGATTATCCAGTTAATTTAGAAAAGGGGGAAATAAAAGCCGAATGGAATAGACTGGTACAGGAGCCATTTTCCTAATATATATCCATATATATCTATGTATATATCTATATCTATATAAATTCAGGAAACTATGTTTGCATATGAATAGCTTCTCTTTAGAAGGTAGTGGAAGGATCTGGTCACAGCGACTATATGCATTTTTTAAAAAAAAATTATTTAAAAACAACAAATTTCTTGGGTGTGGCACCAGGGAGGGGAGGAAAGAGGGAAGGGAAAATGCTGATAACATCTCTTACCACTTCGCCACCCCTCCCAAGCTGCCCCACACTGGTCTCCGCCCTTCATGGGGCCCCAGCCTACTGAGGAGGTTCATTGTAAAGGGTAAGGTAAATGAAAGCAGTGAGAACAGTTGCTGATTAATTAGGAAATGAGCACATGCCGCATCCTGTCAGGATGGGACCGTCCTGGTCTGGACAGGGAGGAGTCGTCTCATTACAGGTGCCTGTCAACATCCTTTGAAAACACTGCTCAGAGCTTCCCTGTCAGCAGGAGAAGGGAGGCCAGGAAGCAGAGCCTGCAGGTTCCAGCTCCAGTGTGGAGCTGAAAAAATTCTCAGAGGTACAGCTGCAGTAGCTTTCTCTGCTTCAGGAAGGAAGAGAACTAATACTTAACAAACTGGTAGTCTTTGCCTGACATTGGCTTTGAAGCTTTATGGACATTAGCTCATTAAATCTTAATTAAAAGAAAATATCAGGGAGGTGTCACTGCTGTTTTACAGATGAGAAAAAGAAATTTCATCGAGGTTGGGTAACTTGCCTGAAGTCACGCAGGTGGTGAATGATGGGCCCAGGTCGCCAACCTGACCATCTTTTTATGTATTTTTCTGTGGTGCTTGAGGTTGAAATAGGGCCTTTGCACTGAGTTACATCCCCAACCACTTTTACTTTTTAGTTTGAAAACGGGTGTCCCTAATTCACATGGTACCCAGATTTGTTCCCTCATTTTCCCAGAGTGCTGTGATTACAGGGGTGTGCCACCGTGCCTGGCCTGCACTTTCATTTTATTAAATCCTATGCGGGGATGTTGTTCTAGGATAGCCATAGTAAGGCGGAGTTGCCTGAGCTACATGGAGGATTAAATTCAGTGTTTTAAAACACTTGCCTTTAGTCTTTCGTTATTAGTACATGTTAGTGATATATAATGACTACACTCATCGTGTAGGTTTGCTACTACGTCCTTTTGAAATTGCAGAGTTCATGCTATGAAGTTTCCAGGACTAAATGGAAAGCTCCAGAGTGCAGTGTTCAGCCGCTCCTGTTGTCACTGGAGCGCCTGCGGTCCATTCACCCAGCAGGGTGGGCAGTCCTGAAGCAGGGCTGCTAGGATTGCTGCTGTACTGCCCAGAGCACACACAGGCTCTTTCACAAAGGTGAAATGAGGCCTAGAAATGAGGTGGGCGACTGGCAGCACATGCCGCAGCAGGGCCCCTGAGGCCAGCTTCGCTCGTCCACCAGCCTACTAGAGCTAAAGAAACCCTGCAGGGTATGCAACAGGGGAAGGCTGGCGTGGCGTCATCACCACAGGTCTTCCGGAGCAGACTAGAACTGGAGACAGATGTCTATACGTGACCAGGGCCTCCCTGGGAAAAGGACGATGGAGGGCCGTACAGATCTTAGATACAGGAAATCTCCAGGAAGACCTGTTCTTTGTAGTCTGGGGTCCAGTGTCTTGGGAAAAGTTTCCACAGTTGGAGAAGGAAGTGGGAATGGACATTTACAAACCTCTCTTGCCTTTTAGGTCTCTCCCTCAGGGTCTTTGGGCCCCCTCTCTGTCCCTCCCATCCATAGTACCTTGCCTGCAACAGGTGAGTTTTTAAATGGGGTTTCTTGATGGCACCAGTAGTCTGTTCTTCCCTCCCTCTTTTCCTTCCCTACTTCCTTCCTTCCTTCCTTCCTTCCTTCCTTCCTTCCTTCCTTCCTTCCTTCTTTCTTTCTTTCCTTCTTTCCTTCCTCTTTCTTTTGGTACCCAGAATTGAACTCACAACTTCACACTTGCCAGGTAGGTGCTCTGCCGTCGAGCTGTATCAGGGAGTTAGAACTGAAAGCACCCTACTTAGATCAGCATTTCCTCAATGTATTGCAAAGGACTTGAAGCAGGGTTCTATGTTCAAATAAGCTGGGAAATGCCAGGCAAGCAAAAATTTAAACAAATGAATATTTGTTTGTCATTTTGTTTTCATTGCAGCTCTTCTCAGCACTCACATCTATAATGCATTCTAATATGAGCTCTGCAGAAGGTGGAAGGAAGTCACAGCTTGCCAAGCTTATTTTCTACCATGCTCTCTTTTTCAAAAAGTACCTGTAGCATTTCAAAGAATGAGATTGGCAACCCTATGTTCAGGTGTGCTCAGGCCAGAATCAGGGGCTTTCTTTTGTCCTGACACAGTTACCCATGTGTGTGCTTCCATTCGATAAGTGTTTTAGTTTGGACAGTAAAATATGTGTAGCCGTGGAACAGAGCTTGGGAAATGCAAACCCATGAGTTCAGTTGATCCAAAGCTGCCATTGTGCAGAGGACAGAGTTTCAGGGAAGTGCAATAAGCAAGCTCAGGCCACAGGGCTGCTTAGCGAGAGGTGTGTGACCAAGCTGAGACCAGGTCCCCTCCCTCCTGGCTCTGTGTTCTCTCTCAAGACGCCGTGCAGTTGATTTCCTCTGTGGAGATGGAAGGGCTAGAGAGGTCAGTGATCTTAAACTTCCCGGGTCTCTGCTGCTGCACACATCTCTCTCTCTCTCCTGCTTTCTTTTCCTAATCTTCTTACTCTTTTTTCCTGTGCCACCTCCTGGCCTTGAGTTGCGTATATCCAGCCCAGGGTGTGTCCTGAAGTGGGGTGATGTTGGCATCTGTTCTTGCAGTTGGCAGGTCTGGGACTCGCAGAACCAGCTATGCGGCTCTGAAGGACCAGGGCTGCAGAGCCCATTTACAATAACAGCCCCCCTGGGGATAGGCTGGAGCGTAGCCCTTCATAATGCTCATGTGGTGTACTGTGGACAGATGGGTGGGGAGAGGTGAGGTCCTTTTGGGAATACGCAGGAAATCATGTGTTGGAAGGGCCATGTCACAAGGTCCCAGGACCCAGCAGCATTATTTTCTCCTTGTTTTTATCTCTGCTTGTCCTCAGTAACGTCATCCTGTTCCCCTGGGAACAACAGCAGGCCTTCCTCCCCTGGCTCAGGACTCCACACCAGCAGCCCCACTGCATCTCAAAATAACTCTAAAGCAGCAATGAACTCCTCCTCCAGCTTTAACTCCTCAGGGTAAGATGATGAGGGGGAGGGCAGAGGCCGCCAGTAGGGCCCAGGGACCTATGAGGAGCTGGGCCACTGCCTTGGGACACAGACCTTGTTATGGGGCTGGAAAAGGGGAAGGGGGGCGGGGAGAGTACAGAGTGGAGGGCCACACTGGACTGTATCCCTGGGAGGTAGAAGCTGTAGCCAGGAAGTAAGCAGTCCTGGCAAGAGGCTCATGTCAACAAAGCCAAAATTTCCATCCTCACTTTGATGGTGGAAATTTCCAAATACCACTGTCAGAAAAGGCCAGATCCTTTGCTGGCTTTAGGAGTGCTCCACTCCATGCCAGGAATCCATTTCTCAGCCTGTTCTGAGGTGAGTCTAGAGCTTAGGCACAAAGAAACTCCTAGCTTCAGGAGTGGCTGACCCAAGGAGAGAGGAAAGTGGTACCAATGCCTGTCTCCTACTCCCACCTGGGATCTCTGACAGGGAGCTCCCTGGGCTCATGAGACAAAGATGCTACCCTGAAAAGTATCCCCAGAGCGGATGCCTTGAGAGCCTGCCCTTGTTCAGAAAGACACAGAGATTTGAAAGTGGGACAATGGGTCACAGACTTGTGCTTGTTGAAGAGGCAGACCCACTTGTCCCAATCTGGGCAGTTCAGCAAGGCACTCCACCTTTATTGTCCAGTTGAGGCATAGCTCAAGGAATTAAAATTCTTTCCCTACCCCCAACAGACAGAGAAGAGCAGAGAGAACCAATGATATAAGTAGCTTTTGAAGTATGATATATTATAAAATTCACCATTCAGTAGTTTTTAGTATATTTATAAGATCATGGGGCTGGGGAGAGAGCTCAGCAGCATAAGGACCTTCCTGGCAAGTGCAATGATCTGGGTTCAATCCCCTGGACTGCATGCTGTGTGGGACTGGTTCCTTGAGTGCCCTGGCTTACTGCTGAAACTGGGCATGGCGCTACACACCTATAATGCCAGAGCTGGAGAGACTGAGATAGAAGGATCAAAAGGGTGACCATCACCATTATTTATTTCCAGAATATTTTCAGCACCCCCAAAAGAACCCCTCCTCTTGCAGCCAGCCATCAATTGCTGTTCCCCTCTTTCTCTATGATGTCAGTGAACGTAGTTGACCTGTTATTTGCTTCCAGATCTTGGTACCGATGGAATCATCCCACCTACCTCCACTGAGACCAAAACGTTCCTCCCACTCAACCTGGCCTCATATCCCTCGCTGAAAGGAAGGAAACAGGACCTTATGCCTTCTGTGTGTGGACATTACTTTCAGAAGAGTGGAAGAAAAGCCCCACCAAGAGTGGACCCACAAACTTGCCTTCTTCAGGAACAAGGGCCTCTGGAGAGCCAAACTGTGACAGAACCATGTGCCGACTCCATCTGTTCCTGAAATACACAAACGCCCCTTCTGGGAGTTCACCATTTCTCCCGAGCTGGGAGACAGTCTCCATACGTACCTTCTAGCTCTCAATATTTTCAATGGTTCCAGTCTGTCAATAGCCTTTCAGAAAAAGGACTTCTTAATTCTCTAACTCATCCATGGCCTTCTGGGGACAGCCACTTTCTTGGTGTGCCAGACCACTCCAACAGGAGATAATAGCTTTGACTTTGTCCTCAGCAGCAGCCTGAGCTGATCCCAAAATCTGCGGAAAGATTTGAATCCGATGTCTCCTCCAAAGCCATAGTGGTTTCTTCGTGCAGCCGAATTTTCCTGTCAAATCTCCTCTTGCCTGTATCTTCTTTTTAATCTTCCCTGTTTTCTAAGTCCAAGCTCCTTCATTCTTGCGTTCTCCTATGGTCTCATCTTCACAGGTGGCCAAGCAGCTCTGTCCTCTGGGCACCTTGGTCTGCCCCGTCTAGTGCCTGCTTTTCTGTTTGCGCATCAGTTCCAGAGTTCAGGAGCTCGTGTTCATTCTCTCCCTCCCTGTGTTTTTCCTTCTATCCTGTTTCTCCTGGCTGTGAAGAGGGAAGAACCCATGAGTAGATGCACAGCAATGATGGTGGCAATAGACTTGTACATAGCCCTTTCCTTGTTTTACATTGTGTTCTTTTCTCCCTAATGTGGAATTTTCCAGAAAAATGTATAACTCAGGTGTGAATTTCAGAGATATCTTTGTAATATTTTATCTTCTTAAAAAAAGGAAAAATTACCAAAGTGTGAAACATTTACAGAGAGTTTCTGGTGTTGCCTGGGACACTTTGCTAAGTTTTTGGGGAACATTATCTCCAGAGTCTCTTTCTTTGTGGGCCAGTGTATGGAGCTCTAACATGAAGCCCTCCCAGCAATGGTAACTTTAAAAAGAATTGCATATACAAAAAAAGCTTTTGGGGCTCAAAGAAACCTCTCTGTTTCTAAATAAATTTTATAGTAATATTCAAACTATTCCATGGTTGTAAAGAGATTTAAATGTTCCTTTTGTACCTTTTTCTTAGGGGAAAGAGGAGTATGAGTATATATAGTGAAATGGGGTGGGGAAAAGGATTCCAATTGGTACATGAATTATGTACCAGTGATTTGGTAGCACATATGTATTACCCCCATGTATGCTAGAAACAACATATGTGAATACAGGGTCCTGAAGAGTTCAGATTTTTTTTTCTTTTTTTTTTTTAATACTGGGTCTTGCTACATAGTTCAGATTCATAGTGATCCCATCTCCACCTTCCTAGTGCTGGGATTACAGGCATGTGCCACCACATTCATGGTTCTGGGGCTAGCATGGTTCCAGGGATTGAACTCACGACCTTGCACTTGCCAGACAGGGACTTATGCTACCAAGCCATCTCCCCAGCCTTCAGAATTCTTATCCTTTGAGACAGAACTACCTTTGAAACAGAATAGGCAAGAGATTGGTTTCTTCCTTTAGTAAGTAGATCAGTGAGCATTTAAGGTCAAATCATTTGATGATTTAACAGAGGCTGAGTTTAATGTCTCATACCTCAGATATCTTGACCATTAATTATTCAAGAGTCACAGAGGAAAGCAATGGATATTTAAGGCAAAGATAATTTCATGACCAGCTTTGGAAAACATTGCTATCTTTGGCAAGGAGGCTGAAGCTATTCTTGTGGTTTTTCTTAGGTTAATAAAAATGTAAATAGTTACCCAGCAGCTGAGAGTGAAACTCAGAGGTAGAGCATTTGCCTAGCACACCAGAGGTCCTAGAGTCAACATCTAATACCCCCCTTCCCAGAAAAAGGGTAGGGTTGGAGACGAAATAATTGCCTCATATTCCTGAGGAAAGTACTGACCTGTGGGAAAGAAAGAACCTTCAAAAATGTAATGGCTAGAGTCCGTAAGATAGCTCAGCAGACTAAGTACCTGCTTAGCGGTACCACACGCCATGCTGGCTCCACCCCTGGGCACACTGAGCCAGCCACCAAGACCGGGCATGGTGGCACACACCTGTAATCCCAGTGCTGGCGAGGCTGAAAACAAGAGGGTCACTATGAGTCTAAGCTGTGCAATGAGACCCTGTACCAAATACATTTATAAAGGGGTAGTGGGGGGCAGGGGAGATAACTTAGTGGAATAAGTGCTTGCCTAGCAAGTGCAAGGTCCTGAGTTTGATCCTTCGTGCCAACAATGAATAAATACATAACTAAAACTTCGAGGATCAACTGCTCCTGATGTTTTTTTTTTTTTTTTTTTGCAGGACCAGGGTTTGAACTCACAACCTTGCACTTGCTGGTCAGGTACTTGTGCCATGGAGCTATCTCCCCAGCCCCTTGCTCCTGATGTTTGAAGTGGGCTTAAAGTTCTATTTCATGGGCCGGAGAGATGGTTCAGTGGTCTAAAGTGCCTGCTTAGGAGGGCTCAGGCAACTGCGGGGACTGCAGTTTGATCCCCGGCACCACATGCTGCGCCAGCGCCACCACCAGGGCAGGCTGAGCCAGCCACAAAATGAATAAATAAAGAAACAGACAAACACAACAAGCAAATAAATAAATAAATAAAATTAAAAAAAAAAAAAGTTCGATTTCATGCCATGATATAGGGTAAGGTCTATTGGCATGGTTAATTTCTCAACTGAAAAATGTAGTTACAAGAGGGTGAGGCAAGCATGGTGACAGGGTCCTAAAGTTATGGCTGTTCAGCAAGCTGAGACAACAATCTTGATACAGGAGTTTAAAACCAGTCTGGGAAACATAGACCCTGTCTCATTAAAAAGGGTGGGGGATACCTGTGTAGCAAAAGGATTACAGGGGGAGCCATATCAGCTATGATTTTAGTATGTAAGGGGACTACTCTGCTACCAGAATATCTGTGTACCCATTTCTGCACACATGTATGCATGTATGCACTCCTGTACTGATGGAAGCTTACACTGACTCCTGCCGCAGCCCTGTGTACCTTGGCATCTCACTGCACTGAGTACTGAGAGGTAGTCTCTTGCACTGTCCAAAGCTCTGGTTTGAATCTATTTGTCTTTTTTTTTTTTTTTTTTTGGTCTTTTTGAGACAGGGTCTCGCTATGCGGTTCAGACTGGCCTTGAGCTCACTTTTGTAGCCCAGGCTGGTCTCAAACTCAACACGGATCCTTCTCCCTCAGCCTCCCAAGTGCTGGGATTACAGATGTACACTGTCACACCTAGCTTGTCCATATTTTTAAAATGAGAACTAAATAGAATTGTAGCTTGACTGTTCAGCCTCCAGTGGCTTCCAATGGCTGTTGACTGGAACATTCGCTGGGCAGAATCAAACCTGGGAATGTGTACAGATTCACCCTATGTGGCTGCATGATTTGGATCAACTTTGAGGTGTGGCCTAGACACTGGGATTTGAAAAGCTCTTCAAGTGAACCTCCTCTATGCACCATGCTGAGAACTGCTAGCCATGAAATTCTTAATTTTTAATTTTTTAATCCCAGAGCAATTTCGTGGAAGTTTACTAAGCTCATTCAGCATCTAATCCGAGAGGAATCTAAGGGCAAAACACCAATCACTGTTAAGAGGGAAAGATAAAAGGAAAAGATTGTTTCTGCTGCTTTTCAAATTTTATGTCATACCATGGTCGGTCTATTTCAAGGTGGGTCCAGCTATGGGCTTCTAAATCAAAGTAAGGGCTTTCGATCCAACTCAGGAACTGGGTTTATTCCAAAGCTCAAATCAGGAAAGCTGTCCTGAATCCCAAGGGGTGCAGGTACAGTGAGCCCTTCCATGTCTACTCTGCGTGCTCGTTGCTTGTCCCCCAGACTCCTCCCTGAAACTGGCGGGGGGCGGGGGGGTCGTCATCTTGTAGTTGACGCCATCTTTTGTTCTGTGTGCCCCCATGCCTAACAATGCAGCTAGCACAAATAAAGCGAGTAAGATTTTTTTAAATGGAATTCCTTTTTCATCTAAACAACTTTGCGTTAGAGGCAGCACAGCACTGTGCAGGGCCCCACTGAGTCATTCACTGCCTGGGTTCGTGCCCAACTCTGCCTCCCACTAAGCATATCACTTTGGAAAGTACTCGGCTGCTTCAGTTTCTCACCTGTAAAATGAATATAAAACCAGATCTCATTCCACAGAATTCTTGTCAGGATTAAGGCAGTACCTGGTAAGTTTTGTAAGGCAACATCATGCAAGTGTTATCAGTGATGACTGTGGTTATTATTGTTATTCCCTACTCGTGACTAAAGATACATAAATTACTAAATGTAGTCTCAAGTAAAGATGCTTGAACCTGGAATCCCAATGATCCTGGTACATATACCCATAGCCCAGCAGTAATGATCTTCACTAATGATCAGTCTTGGATTTTGGAATCCTTTAATATTCTGGTTTTTTTCCTGGGAAATGTTGGTAACAAGGAAGTCCCATAGTCAGACACTAGAAAAAAAAAAAAAATGCAACAAAGAATAAAACAGGAAAGAGGTTAAGGTTTGCACACTCTCCACTTCGTGAAATGGCTCTTTCCGTGATCTGTTTCTTCAGGCTATCATTACCTCTGATCTGGTCCATGCCAACCCATTGGACACATCTCCATTTCATGTTTTACTGATTTTAGTTGAATATCCCTGGAGCGGGGATTCTCCACTTTGGCTGCACACTGGAATCGCCTAAGGAACTTGAAGTATGACCTACACTCATACAGAGATTCTGATTTACTTTGGGCTGTGGCCTTGACACTAGGGTTTTAATTAAAAGTCCTCAAATGATTGTTCTGTGTGCTCAGGATTGAGAATTGCTGTCCAACAGAAAATATGGATCAGGGGCTGTTGAGATGGTTCAGTGGTCTAAAGCGCCTGCTTAGGAAAGCTCAGGCAACTGCAGAGACTGCAGTTTGATCCCCGGTACCACATACTGCGCCAGCCCCACCACCAAGGCAGGCTGGGCCAGCCACAAAATAAAAAAAGAAAGAAACAAACACAACAAGCAAACAAATAAATAAATAAATAAAATTAAAAAAAAAAAAAAAAAAAAAAAAAAAAAAAAAAAAAAAAAAAAAAAAAAAAA
>PVKN010003700.1:0-36116 GCA_004027915.1 Capromys pilorides | reverse complement strand
GAGATGGTTCAGTGGTCTAAAGCACCTGCTTAGGAGGGCTCAGGCAACTGCGGGGACTGCAGTTCGATCCCCGGCACCACATGCTGCGCCAGCGCCACCACCAGGGCAGGCTGAGCCAGCCACAAAATGAATAAAGAAACAAACAAACACAACAAGCAAACAAATAAATAAATAAATAAAATTAAAAAAAAAAAAAAAAGATACATATTTCAGGCTGGGTGTGGTGGCTAAGGCAAGAGGATCACTGAAAGTTCCAGGCCAACCTCGGCTACACAATGAAATCCTGTCCTAAAAAGAAAAAAACAGGACCAGCGAGATAGGTCACTAGTCTAAAGTGCCTGCTTAGGCAGATACAGAGGACCATGGTTGAATCCCTGGCACCACATGCCCTGTCTTCAGGGTGAGCTGAGCCAGCCAAAAAAAGATACATACTTCATGTTTAAATATTTCATTGTGCATCTAGAATCAGTGGCATTCTGTGTAACAGTATTGTGAGCAGTATCATTCCTTCTTGATAACCACTGACCTAGTGAAAACATGATTCCTTTTCAGGTGGGGTAATTGACACCCAAAAATAGGAAAGGACTTAACCCAGGCGACATAAGCCAATTGATGCCACATCTTTTGTTTCTAGTTTATGTAGCTTTCAGAACAAACACGTCCTTAAATTTGAACCTGAACAATACTATGTAGTAGTCTTTGATGATGGAAATGCTCAGTATCTGCAATGCCCAGTGTGATAGCCGCTGACCACATGTGACTGTGACATACTTCAAATGTAGTTAGTATGACAGGAATTTAATTTTAAAGTTTCTTCAACTGTGATAAAGTTAAGTGGCCACATAGAGCTAGTAGCTGCTGTATTATATTGTGCAGCTTTAGAAAGATGGACATAGGTTTTGAGGTGCTAGCAGCTGTGGTCCTGGTTTCTTCTGTGTATCTTATGGTCAGGCTTAAAAGACTTAGCTGGTGTTCATACTGCTGGAGTATTTTTAGGGTTACTGAACCTAGCTTTGTTTTCTCTTCCTAACATTAGTAAAATTTGTTCTCTCCATAGAGTGTAGTTGGTGCTGGCAAACTTTCATTCTTTCTTGAGCCAGTGTCTCCTTATGTCATCCAGTTCAGCGTTGAACTCACTATGTATCCCAGGCTCGCCTCCCAACTTTTGATTCTCCTACCTCAGTTTTGCAAGTATTGGGACTATAGGAGTGTACCACCTTGCTTGGCTGAGAGTTCCTTTCTTAATTTAAGACCTTGAGGAAAGATGGATGTTTGGTCTTCATTCCAGTTGAATTGGTTCACAGATAAGATGTTTCTTCATTTATCACCTTTGTCTCTGCAAATACCATGAGAAAGCACAAGATGCTAAAAGAGAATCAGTGTCTGGTCTTCAGCTTATGTTCTGAAATAATTTTCTTTTCTGTGCACAGTAATGAAGGTAGAAGAGGCGCCTGTCCATGTGCCTTGTTCTCTAAGGGCACATTTCATCCTGTTCACCCTTTTGTTGTGTTTGTTTGTTTGTTTCTTTATTTATTTATTTTGTGGCTGGCTCAGCCTGCCCTGGTGGTGGCGCTGGCGCAGCATGTGGTGCCGGGGATCGAACCGCAGTCCCTGCAGTTGCCTGAGCCTTCCTACGCAGGCGCTTTAGACCACTGAACCATCTCGGCGGCCCTGTTCACCCTTTTGGACTCAAAAGAGGTTGTTTTCAGCCCTGAATCTTGTCAAGCTAAGCATTGAAGAATTCTAAATTATTACTGCCAGTGGTACTTCTTAAACCTGATACCAGAAAACAGTATAATTAAATGTACCGTTTTATGCAGTAAATACACTCTGTCACAAATGGCTCAATTTTTATTTAGGCTACTTTCTCAAAAATTATTTTTGAAAAATTCCTTGATATTTTAGTCATATTATATAGAAAAATTTTAATTGTCAGACAATGAAAGTAAATACTCCCCATTCAAAACATATTCTTTTGGAATTTCCTGCACTATCAAAGGAGATCTTAGGGCCGGCCAAATAGCTCAGCAGATTAGTGTCTGCAAGCAGGTGCAGGTGCTGGAAGTCTCATCCCCAGGCCTGCTGTGCAAAGCCCTGCCCCTGGGGTGCACTGAGAGGGCAATTGAGAGTGGGCATTGTGGCACGTGCCTGTGATCCCAGCTCTCGGGAGGCGTAGGTAGGTGGATCACTATGAGTCCATTTTGGTAGCAAGACCCTGAACACCCTGTAAACTCTTCCCTAAAATGCAAAAAAACAAAAAAAGGAGGAGATCTTACATTTTAAAACATTTGGTATTTTTCAGTTCCTTGCCCACAGGGCACCACCAGCATGTGGCGCCTCACTGCAGCGCAGCACCCTCTGTTGTAATTCACACTTCGTGCCATGCTTGGCACATATCAGAAGTTTACTATACCCATTTTAAAGCCATCAGTAGAAAGTTAAAGTAAGAGAATTTTTGAAAAGTTCTTTGTGATCTAAAACTTTTACAAGGATTTCCAGCTTTTACTAAGCTATTTGTTGTAGCTTTCTACAAATTGCTACTGTAAGACATTGTTTTTGCAAAGACTAAAAATGCCCAAGAATGCCTTGCTTTTGCTTTTTTTTCGTTTTGTATTCACCTTCAGCTAGTTATTTGACTCTGCCACTGTGTTCTTACTCTTCTTAAAGATAATAATTATAGGTTGGGCTCTTGCTCTGCATTTTTAGAACTTTGTCTAGATCCCTGGTACCTGGTTGAAGTATCAGTAACTTTAGTGTTAACTTACTTTTCAATATACTTGCATGTTTCTCTTAACTGGATGTCTTAGGGACAACCTGATTGAGGCCTAATGAACTTTGAGACTCCAGTCCAGCAAACCTGCTTGGTGCATTTTCTTATTGCCATTTCTAGAACCTCTGGTGAACTGATAATAACTAGCAGGCCTGCGGTTCTTTCCAGTGGAATGTCGTAAATCTGGCCTGGCCCTGCCATGAGGTCTTTCTGCAGTCTGATTAGGACTGGCTTTCTAACTTTTTTGTTCTGTGACCTGCTATTCTTGGATTCCTGAATCATCTCTATCTTTGGTAATTTTTCTCATAGCCCCCTGGTTCATGGAAGCACTTCTTCCATATTTGGTTATAAGAGTGACATCTTGTGTTTTACAAAACCATTAATTGTCAAACCTGCGATGTAGACTGAGTAAAGCATTATCTAATGTGAATGTGCCAATCCAAACTAATATTGACACCATTATTAAAAGAGTCATCTCTAATGGCATTTTCCCCATTTGGTGTACCAAAAGACACCTGCCCTGCCTTAAGAGTTGGTATTTCCACATTCCTCCTCCTCCTCCTCTTGCTTTCTGACTTGAATTTAGTTGGTTTACAAGCAAGGTCCAGTTAATGACTCATCAAGATGTCAGCGAACTGGGGTAAGAGTTTTGAAAGATCAGGAATAAGTGCTGAGATTAAGAGTTGGTTCTACAAAGTGAGAAAACAGAACTAGGTGTAGTGGCACATAGGTATAATTCTAGCACTCTGGGAAGCTAAGCAAGAGGATCACAAGTTTGACACACTGTCTTACAAAGAAAAAATAAAAAGTGGCAGTAGATATAACTCAGTTGAAGAGGGCCTGGGTTTAATCCCTCAAAAAGAAGATAGAGTTTTATCTTCCCATTTCTGCTCCTCCCCAAATACTTAGATACCCATATCCACACCCACTATATACTTAGTAAGATTAAAATTAAACTGACGAAATGTAAATTTATGCTTTACTTCATCTATACTGTCTTTCCCTTCGAAGATGCTAATTCTCGGAAACAAGAAGCAGAGTGGAAAGAAAAAGCAATAAAGGAGCTAGAAGAGTGGTATGCACGGCAGGATGAACAGTTACAAAAGACGAAAGCAAATAACAGGTAAGTTGGTGTTCTAGCACTGCCTCTTCCTAGGCTGAATCAAGTCCATTTTTCAGCATTCACTGTAGGCTCTTGGCTGCTGCCTTGTTTTGGTGTGACATGTCCTTGCAGGTGTTCAAGTAATTGAAACAGTGGTTGCAAGTCTCCTGGGTTTATGAGCACAATTTCAGCCTCCTTGAGCCTCCTAAACTGTAGCCAGTTTAGCTCTTTGAAGAAACTTTGGTTTGCATCAACTACAATGGTGTGTCAGAAAAGGGAAAAATTATTTCATGTCTCTGGAGAAAGCAGAAACCTTCAAAGGGTCATTTTCATGAAAGGACAGGGATCTTATTACTTAGGAGGTGATTATAGACTTGGTCAGGTTATATCCCCTAAATACAATTCTGCCTTCTAGAAGATGCTTTGTGAAGGGGCCCATTGGCATGAAATGTGCTTTGTAGTTAGGTAGCCAAGGATAATCCCAACACAGTGACTTCAGTATTTAGTTCACTGGATACTTAATCTTTTTTTTTTTTTTTTGCGGGCCTGAGGTTCGAGCTCATGACCTTGCACTTGTGGGGCAGGCACTTGTGCTGTGAAGCTCTCTCTCTGGCCCCGGAAAATTTTAAATTGATGACTTAACAGTGTTTTTTCAAAATATCCTTTATTCACTTATTTCTGGTTAAATAGTTGTGGGGAGAAAACACATTTGTTCTCAAGCAGCAACTGTGGTGTGTAGTACACTTCACTTCTTGGAAGTAGCTTAGAGCAACACACGCAACCTGGCTTCTCCCAGGAAAGCACACTAGCTCACTTTCTTCTGCCAGGTTCAGAGCCCACCTTTCACTGAATAGCTGTCGCTCCACTCACCTTGAGTAAAGACAGGCAGGGGTGTTTTTCATTTTCTAGCTAGAAACTCAGGTTTCTGTGCTCGGGCAGAAAGGGGGCTGTGCAGTGTGCCCTTGCCTCTGGCAGCTCTGTTGGTGGAAGTCTGCTGGGCGGTGGCAAGCCGCCTTGCAGCCAGCTGGAGTTGCGCAGTGACTGTGACAGAATAGGTGGGCTCTTCCTTCCTTCATTCTTTGTGTCCCTTTGGTCATTTTTATTCTGTCAGCTGCCTCTTAAGATGTCAGGCTCATACCTCTGCCCTGGTCACCATCCTCTAGGAGATGTATTCGTGATGTGGTTTATGTGCCTGTCAGGTTCTGTTTGATGTTTTAAGGCAAGTATGGTGGGGACTTTTAAGTGGTGGGGGTTAGTTGCCAGTGGTAGTGGTTATCATCCAGCTGCCTAGGCTTTTGTTCAGCTTGTGGTCGCATGAATCTAGGCCCCTGTGTCTTGCGCTTACTAAGAATGATTTTCTTAGGTATCTAGGAATGTGAAGGTCTGTGAAAAAAACCAAGCAAGATGATGTTTCTAGCAAGCTCCCTCAGCACAGGAGGCTGAGGCTCCAGCTCTTGGACACAGATATTCAGACTTAAATAATATGTTGGAAATGGACTTCCTGTTACAGAATCAGGTGTTTGGGAGAGTAAACACACCTGTTGTGAGCACTCAGCCTAAGAAGATGACACTGTGGGTGTGGAGTTAGGGTTATAATAGTTTCTTTGATTGAAATTGTATGTTTTGTTGTTGCTGCTGCTTTTTTTCTTTTTTGGTGATTCTGGGGACCAAACCCAGGCTCCTGCATGTGCTAGGTAAGAATGCAACCAGTGAGCTACATTCCCAATCTTGCTTGGAATTGAGAATATCAGAGGGCTAGTTGCAGGTGAAGCTCTCAAATTCCAGAGAGAAGAGACTTGTCCCTTACACACTGAGAGCATAGAGCTGTTTAGAAACCAGGTCATTTGCTTTTGGAAACTGCAGCACAGACCTGAAACTGTATCCTTAAAGCCGGTAACACATTAGCTGTTGTGAGCAAGGTTCTGGGACAGAAGGGATGCTCTTCACAGTTTACTTCAGTCATTCTTCAGCAGGTGGAGGCAGTAACTGCGTAAGAATCATTTTGGAGAATTTCTTTCAATGGCATATGCTCTCCTGTGGAAATTTTTGATAACTGGCCCTCCTCCATTCATGTTTGACTCTAAACTTTAGAGTCTAAAGAACTTGGTGCCATAAATGTCTGTAACTTGCCTCATCTTTGCTGTTCTGTCTGTGTTTGGGTAAATAGTAAATAAAAAGCCAGAAAAGCTCGAGAGTCTCAGACATAGCAAGGGTGTGTAGTTAATCGCTTGTCCCCAGGCAACCTGCTTTCCAGAGGCTCAACCTAGTCACAAGGAGTTGATTGATAGCCCCTCTGGGCAAGGCACTATGGTGGTTCTAGAGCACCTATTGGCACCTAGCCAATAGGTGGGTTCTTTGTCATACATGGACAGTCTGTTGTCTGTTGTCAGTCCTCAGACAAGTGTCACTGCATAGTCATGAATTATTCAGTGAAAAAGAATTATTTTTTTTTTTAGGAGTCAGAGTAGTAACCAATTCCTGGCATTCTCATGGAGAACAACTCCAGAACATGTTCCTGGCAAAGCCAGAAGAAACATTCCTTTTTGTTA
Source organism: Capromys pilorides (assembly GCA_004027915.1). NCBI lineage: Eukaryota > Metazoa > Chordata > Mammalia > Rodentia > Capromyidae > Capromys > Capromys pilorides. The sequence continues at coordinate 29,695 of PVKN010003700.1, read as the reverse complement.
CAGGTGACTGGTGCCGAGACTTGAGCTCTTTGAAGGTGTGGTAAAGTTGGGGAATCTGTAACTCCCCAATGGTAGGCTTTTTTTTTTTTTTTTTTTTTCATTCCTGCTTTGTGCCTATTTATAAAGTTGTATGTTGTATTTAGGCCTCCAGAGCTTGTCCTGGGTTGAGCATTCTTTCTCCTTTTCCCTGTCTCAGGGTTCCCCGAGCCCCATCCTGACAGTCTGATAATCACAGCATTCAGGTCCCCCTTCTACTGGGTGAAGAGCAGATGGAAATGCTGCCTGCGTTTAGTGTGTATGATTTTCTGTTCTTTAGGAGCTGTGCTTGTCAGTGACAAGCTCTTTAGTCTTGGGGCTAGCTACAAGGGAGCAGAGCCTGACACCAAGCCCTCGTGGTGGTGACGCTGTGACAGGAGCCATTAAATCTTTAATTCTCTTCCCATTAAGAGCAAGCTCAAATTGACATGGATTAGGTGTAGCCCTTTGTGTAAGCTGAAAGCCTTTTAAGTTTATAAGCCAGCCTGCCTGCCTTCCCTCCCACTCCTTGGCCCACAAATGGCTCTCTGTTTCCCTGCTGAGTCACTTTGACTTTCAATCAGGCTGCTCTTTGCTTTCTCTAAATTTCTACAAAACACCTCCTGTGTATAAACCAGAATGGAAGAGAAAAGGGTGTATGAGTTTCAAAATAAACTGGAATTAAAATTACTAGAATTTGTTTTCAGATAAATATCTGTGTTTAAGTTAATGATGGAGCGCGATTATCCTTAAAAACAAAAAAAAAACCATTCCACTTGCCCCCACCCTAAACCAGCTACGTAAGGGTTCCATGCTCAGCCACAGTGGGTGAGCATGACTGGGCTTGGGGTTCAGTCTGGGGCACCAGAGTCAAAGCCAGCCTGTCTGCTATGATACGGCATCCTCCACGCACTTGTCCCCTACTCCACAGTGTGTCCCAGTGCCCTGCTGTACAGTTCCACTTGCCATGAGTGCAGGGGCAGAAGATGCCAGGAAGGAACTCTGGATTCTGAGCTGCCCTTCATCAGTCTGGGGTAGAGGTCTTCACAAAGTGTCCTAGCTTCCTTTGCAGACTCAGGGACATGCAGAAGCCAGGACTAAGTCTAGCACTCCTTCTCTAGACAAAGCAAAATATTTGAATATTCCAGGATCTGGGATTAAATCTGTAGGAACATGGCATCTGATGGCAAACAGTATGCGTACCCGGTGATATTTACCCCAGGGCTGGCAGAAAGATGGTTTGGCTTCCCAAGTGCACACCAGCCTGGAAACAGGTTTAATGTACAATAAAAGGAACCCTGCACTTACGCTGTCACTGAACAAGTAGCTTTAGCTCACTGGCCTCAGTTGCTACATCTGCAGAACAGGCTGAGAGTACTTAGTGGCATAGATTGTTTGAAGAGTGAATCAGCATAGTGTATGTGAAAGGGCTGGGCCCACAAGCAGGTGCTTTCTAAAACGCGGTGGGTGAGCCTCAGAGCTGAAGCTGTCAGCTTGCTGCCATGGAGGAGACCTGTGGGGGAGGCCAGGGGGGAGCTTTGGCCTGCCTGAGTGTCCGGCGCTGGAAACCTCCCAGGGACCAGGACAGCCCAGTCACACCTCTATTGTGGATTTTAGATGTTACTGCTTCTCAATGTTCTTTCTTTTTTCCTGCCTGCTTGCCTGCCTTTTGGACCTCTTGCTGTATAGGGTGGCAGATGAAGCTTTCTACAAACAACCCTTCGCTGACGTGATTGGTTATGTGTATGTTGCAAAACTAATTCCTTGTTTTGATTCTTTCTACTTTTTGTTTAGAGTTAATGCTCCTTTTATGTCACAAGATGCTTTGCATTATAAAATATTTCAAATTGGCACTGTGGGGACTGCCTGAGAGTTGATAAAGTGGGGTGTGATTCATGCTGTTCTTGTAGAATTATCACTTCCTGCACCTTCTAATGGCCATTTTTCATATTTGGGGTTCTGGAGGGAATCAGGCTCATGCCTTTACAAACTGTGTGGGTCCTCTATGATTGTGTCTGGGAAGGCTTAGGACTTGGGTGGACTCTGACCTCTTGCTGTTGCTGCCATTGTTACTACGGCCCTGTTGTCTTCCTGCCTCAGGTAGGAAGGGCAAGGTTCTCCACCTGAAAGCAGGTAAAAGTCCTGGCTAGGACCCAGTGAGCAACAGCACCTTGCAGGACGAAGTCAGCTGTGGGAGGTCTCACGCTTCTATACTCAGTCCTTCCAGAATGTGGGGCTGCTCGCCTGTCTTTCAAGTTCAGGCAGAGGAGTCCAGGGCAGCAGGGGTGTCTCTGGTGGGTGTCTGTCATCATTTCTCCGTGATCTTACATGTCAGAAATCTCAGTAACCAGCTTCAGGTGCCCATCCCTGCATCCTAGCATAAAAAGGCCTAGATACTCAAAACTGTCAGAAATGGTGATGTTAGCTTTCTCCTCAGACTGCATCCTGTTTGGAAAAGTTTCCTGTTGCCAGAGCAGTATAGCTGAAGATTTGGAAACAGTCCTCATTGTTTCCTCATTAAAAATTGGGTCCAGCTTTTCAGGGAGATAGGGTAGAATGGAGGGGGCAGAAACCTGTGGGTGGTGGGTGGCAGACTACATTGTCCTTTTAGGGCCTATGATCTTGATGTCACCCCATTATACGAGAGAACTGGGTTACCTTGGCCTCCTGGTACATTTTACAGTGAGACTTGTGAAATGTTGGACTTACAGGTGTTGTTTGATTGGACTTTTACACATTCTCTCTGGAGTAGAAATGGAGACTGGAAAAGTCAAGTCTGGGTTTGCTGGGCAGCAGGATGGTCCAGCAAAGCCAACTGCACGTTCCCACGCATAGGTAGAGTGGCAAGGGCATGTCTAGCTTACTGACCATCTGCATTGAGCTCATTCCCATTTTCTGTATCTGACCTAAAGTTGTTTCTTTTCTTCTCTTCACCTTTAAGCACAAACATAAACCACCCTTGCTACAGCCTAGAACAGTTAAGTACACCTTTCCCACTGCCCCTAACTGTGTGTGCCATGAGGTCGCAGTGTTGTAGTGGCTCTGGGCTTCCGCGGTGTTTGCCACGGCCATCCCTGTGATAGTGCCACCCCTCTGTCCCCACAGACCGGTCATCTCCATTGCTTTGCTTTGCCCGTGGTGCTTGTTGGAGTAGATGGTATATTGTGTCTTCCCACCTCTTAACCTCTGTCCTTCCAGGCTGTAGCTCCCACCAGTTAGTTTCCAACTGTGGGTGGGCTGAACTTGACGTGGAAAAACATTGGAGCAGCATCCTGCCAAACAGCAGGTCACGTGGGCTCTCCTGCCAGATCATGCCCTGAGCGGCCCCAGGCCCCTGATTGGAGAGAAAAATGGCAAACTTTGGCTGAACCTGAGAATGTTCTAACAAACGCCCTTCCATAATGGCTTTAGTCTCTATGCCTGCTAGCATGGGAGCTGTGTCTTGAATTCCTTTTGACCTGCCCTATTTCTCTCCAGCCTTAAGAATAAATCTAGAGGCTTCTATGCAATGACCTGTGGGATTTTTAGAAATCTTAAAATGTCCTTGAAACTCATAGCTCAGCATAAGCTACTGTCTAAGCCTTTGACCAGCTTATTGTTTTGTTGTTAGTGAAAGCAGTACATAGCTGGCAATGACTTGCTTTTGTACTGCTCTTTACGGGCAGAGATAGCCCAACAGAGTGAGCCCTAAACCGAACACCTGTATTCCACCATTTTACATAGCAGCCTGGCACTACATGCCAAGGAGAACTGGCTGTATTTCTACCCCTAAGTCTGACCTGGGCAGGGACAGGACTCTTGAGAAAGCCAGGATGACACTGAGTCAAGCATAAAGAGGCAGCTACTTTTCTATAGCAAGGCAGCCAGGAGGTTACTTACAGAAGGTTCTGCATTAAACCAACATATTTTGTCATTGCTTCCAGGGCTGCAGAAGAAGCCTTTGTAAATGACATTGATGAGTCGTCCCCAGGCACAGAGTGGGAACGGGTGGCCCGGCTGTGTGACTTTAACCCTAAGTCCAGCAAGCAGGCCAAAGATGTCTCCCGCATGCGCTCAGTCCTCATCTCCCTCAAGCAGGCCCCCCTGGTGCACTGAAGAGCCACCCTTGGAGACACTACATCTGGAGTATCTTAATCCTACTCAGTGAAGCTGTTCACAGTAATTGGATTAATTATGTTGAGTTTTTTGGACCAAACTTTTTGTCTTTAGAGTTGATCATTGTTTGTGATTGCATGTTTCCTTCAACTGTGTTCTCCCGGCATTCAGAGAGGAGGGGGGAGGAGGAGGAAAGGCAGAAGCTCCCAACAGTAGCCTCAGCCTGTGCTTTTTTGTGCATTATTCTGAGAATAAATTCGTTTCAAACTGTAAATGAAGCTGTTTTATTGACCTCAACATTTGCTGCTGTTTGGAGTGAGGCTTTAACGAATAAGGAATTCTGTGTTATTTCCAGGGCTGAGGAAGCACAGCCATTGGCACCTACCCCTACCTTACACTATAGTTATAATCTAAGTCTCCTGGAGTAGAAATCTGTAGAAATTTTCATCGGAAAAGGAGTTACATGCTAAATGTTATTTTTTTATCACCTACCTTACCTCTAAGATCTATCCCTAAATCCTCCACCAACCTAGTTAGACATTTTATCCCTTGTTACCATCCCCAAGTTTAGGATCTTGGAATAGTATAATTCCATAGTAGTCTGTCTAGAGTATGGATCAGCCAGTAAACCTGTCAGGATGGCATGAATATATGGCTAATCCCACTCCTCAGTTCCTGTTGAGGTTATGTATCATTTCAGGTTCTTGGTTCATAGTTCTCTTGTAAAAAGCTTCATCTAAGCCAGGGCTGTCCATTGTGGTACAATAGCTATTTATTTAAAAACACATTTTTGGCAAGAGCCACGTGTAGGTAGGGATCCAAGTCAGACAGTGCAGATCAGTGCAGATCATGAAACATTTCCTCCCAGAAAGCTTTGCTGGACTTTGGTGACAGGTACATCTAAGAGATGCTGCTCCCACGCATCCATCCCTCAGAACCTGATGCAGTACACCAGTTTTTTGTCGCTGATACAAGCAAATTGTCATTCAGTAATCCTTTGTATAGTTACCTGACCTTATTTCCAAACTGGAGATTGAAGCAAACTCTAGTAATACCATACTTCTAAAGGGGCCCATCATCCCTCCACTGCTAATTATGTGTGGAATTTATGTTCCTGCCCTGGCTTCTCGGCTTTCCTTGATCTGGCTCTCCTGTGTTCGCTCTTTTTTTTGTTGCTTTTTAGACAGAGTCTTGCTGTGTAGTTCAGGCTGGCCTTGAATCTGACTCACTTGTGTTCGTTCTTTTTTGTTGCTCTTTAGACAAGGTCTTGCTGTGTAGTCTAGACTGGCTCCAAACTCAGCAATCCTCCTGCCTCAGCCTCCCAAGTACTGGGATTACAGACGCGCACCATCATACCTGACACATTTTTTTTATGCCCACCCTGAGGAGCGGGGCTGGTGCACCATATGATGGTAGGGATCGAACTGTGATTGCTGAGCGCTTGGCTGAACCTTAGGCCGCTGAGCCCAAATGCACACTTTATTTATTTTTGGGTGGTACCAGGGATCAAACCCAAGACCTTGCACTTGCCAGGCAAGCACTTACTCCACTGACTGAGCTGTCTCCCAGCCCCACATGTGACACATTCTTAAGCGCTTATTTAGAGGTTCTAGTGGGAGAACACAACTGCTCATATATCCTTTACTGAGGAAAGTTCCTGTCTCGGGATAGTCATTCTCTTTGACTGAACACACAGCTTTGGGAGGGATATAGAAGGAACAGTGAGGGGGTAAGGAGACACTGGCCTAGCTAGCCACATCAACCAAATTAACCCTGGCCATCAGTGGGGTGACAAGCCTGGCACATTCTAAATGCATTCAGGCAGTGTCACTCACAGACCACTGTTACATCTACATAGTGCCCACATTCAAGATGTCAAAGTAACTGAAGAACCAAAAGGCCGCCTCCATAGGGCCTTCCCTGATCCCTCCCTGAGCCCATGATCCTCTCCCTGAGACATTGCTTTGGTACCACAACCCTGACCAGCCTTATTTCTCATATCAGATGGACTTTTTGAGGGGAATGTGGCAGTTTGAAAGGGTAAACAAAATGTGACATTGTCTAGAACAAGAGGTAGCTGTGTGACAAAAGTGATGTGTGACATCCAGTAAGTTGTAAGAGGGAATGTAGCTTATGGCTGATTAGTTAGAACCCACTAGCTAATAGCTCTGAGCTATTGTGTAAAAAGCTCTAGCAGTGATGGGGAATCGTAGAGCTTTCAGTGACATAATGCCACCCACTGTGGCATGAATGCCATGGGTTCACCCCCATTGCTGTGACACATGAAGCTGCGCCACTATGAGGAAACCACACAGAACACCTGAGAGAACCCCCTAACTACTGGCTAGGAGAGATGCCTGGCCAGTTCCTAGATCTCAACTCCTGCTATTCTGGCCCCAGCCACCAACAGGTGCAAGACCCTCTGAGCCAGATCTTCCAAGTATACATAGCTCTTGTTCCAGATTCTGGACCCACAGAAACTAAAAGCGAAAACAGCTGTTGACAATTTCAAATGCTGCACAGGAGTCAGACCTTGGGGTTGTTTCAGTGCATTTTACCAATCTGGGAACTGCAAAAAAGGAGGGACCTAGATGGTGTGGGAATTGATTCAATGGGTGCTCAACATTTAGTTTCAAACTTTTGGAGCACTTTACCTTTTTAGGTCAAATTTTAAATGTTATATAATTGCTTTCTATTAATAGGCTGTTATTAAGAAAACACATGCTAGATGCTTTAAGTTATATAACCTTAAAAAATGCAATAACACATCTCTGGGAAAGGAAATCCTTAAGAATGAAACAATATGCAACAGTGTTACGGTTTCGGCAAGCACAAATATATTTGTTTTTTCTTTAGAATTTGGCTCAGAACAGTAACAGAAAAATATTTACATTGAAATAAATTAGGGGATGTGATTAGACAGGTAATAATATTTATGAGAATATTCTACAAATGTAATAAAACCTAAGATTCGGCTTTTGATCCAGTACCATCCATCCCTTCACCTATTTGGCATGAAACTTGGTAGCAGCAGTTGTTTGGTGTACAGTGGTGACAGCTTTAACCATGGCCCCACTGATGTCCCTGTGTGCTGGACCAGCTTGTTCCAGACATGACACTGGTGCCTGAACCACCCTGAAACAAAACCAGGCCCTGGAGACAAGGGGGTGACAGATTGTAGAAATCAGCGGTCATGTCTTTGTGACATTAACCCACTGGGAAGGAAGTCATTCAAATGTGGTATTGATTGCTTTAATTGTATGTCAGCATTTGAAATATTATGGAAACCTTCAGGCTTTTCTAAAATAAAAAAAAAAAAATTTCTTTGAAAACTATACGTATGTTTTAGATCATCTACAAATATTCAGAAGACCTTGTCAGAAGACCAACTACTATACTGGCAAGATTTTAATAGCATGGAAGAATATTTGATGAACTTCACCACCGAGAAATAGTCAAAAATAAATTGAGTCATTTGACAATTAAGATATTATTAAAGCTTTTGTTAGCCTACATTGAGTATATTAGCATTCTGAATGTTTTTGCAATGAAATGTGTTGCTTAGCAAAAAAAAAAAAAAAAAAAAAGGACCTTGACCTTGCATTAAAGCTTCTCTTATACTCATGATCCCAGAGCTGTAGGAATGTCATTTAAACACATTTTAGCCTGGGGGTCTATAAAATGAGAATTCAAATCTGTCTTGATCGTGAGCACTTAAGAATGTACATGAAGTACTTAGTTCAGACCCTGGTACACAGTAGGCACTTAATAAGCAGTTGCACTTAGTAAAGAACACTTGTGTATGTTTTGCCATCGATTAAATCTTTAGCCAGAGTCTAGGGCCATCAGTGTAACACAAATACTGCCTGAACAGACAGTGGGGTCACAGTCCACAGAGAATGAAAAGCTGTTGAAGGGAGAGGTGTCTGCTGGTCAGCAGCAAAGACACTTCTGGGGTAATCTCTCAGAGGTTCTTAAATCCTAGTGGCTTCTTAGTCTCTAAGAAGATAAGGATAAGGTCACTCAGGCCACTGTAATTCATATGCCTGGCCTAAAGTCTCCTACAAGTTTGCTGGAGTAATAACATTTTTCCACAAAAACATTTGGGGGTGACAGATAACATCCAATGTCTTGATTGTTAAGATGGTACCAAGGTAAATACATAAGTCAAAGCTTATTAAATTGCATGCTTTAAAAACAATCCAATAAAATGGTTTTTGAAAAGTTTACAAGTAGCCAGGGAGAAAGCTCAGTGTAATATGTGTCTGCCTGGCAAGCACAAGGTCCTGAGTTCAATGCCTGGTTAAAAAAAAGTTCAAAAAGCCTTTTCTTTTCTGATCCAACTGAATTTCCTTCTATGACGACAGCTGGGACTGTTAGAGGAAGGACTCTTAACCAGATACACTCACGAAGCTCACACCCCAGAGCAGGCCTACTGGTCTCAATGGCACCTTGGCAAGTGGAGTCCTAAGGCCTCCGGTCTACCACTGTGGCTCCTTCTGGCACAGGAAGTTGTGGCTAGAATTTACAGGGTTTATCCTACAGTGATTCCTCTGAGGAAAACAGAAAGCAGCATCTACAAAAGTGGGTATGGGAAAGGTAAATATGGAAAACACACACAAAAAAACCCAAAAGCACTCTGCCAATATCTCCTGCAGTTAAATGACAAATTTGCTTTTTAAGAAATGTTCATCTAAAAGAGAAGTTGGTTCCAGTAAGGTGCTCTGGAGTCTCGGTCCAGTTCACTATGTGAGGCTTAGTGGATCCTGCGCGTTGTGTAGTCCAGAACCATGCTGGCAGCACCAAGCAGGGCGGGGTCCACGAGATCTGAAACCACCACGTCCACATCCTGCACCGAGGACAAGGCCTGCTGGCGGATGACGTCTTTCACAATGTGGATGTAGTGACTGGCCAGGATGCCAGACAGGATCACAAGTGAGGGGTTCATAGTGTGCAGGATGTTGACAACCCCAAGGCCCAAAGCCGTCCCAGCTACGAGAAAATAGAAATAGGTTTCCAGGTCAGAGCTAAGTCAAAAGAGCCAGGGGGTCAGTGACAGTAAAATATTCATACTACATGGTGGGAAACAACACTTTATTTTTGCTAGGGAGTGATCCCAAGCCTTCATAGTAGGCAAGTGCTCTACCAATGAACTATATCCCTAGAAAGAAGAATTATTTTAAAGGCTGTTCCTGATAGGGACTCTTCTACCTCAGCGCCTCCTGAGTAGCTAGGACCACTAGGCACATGCCATAATTTATTCTTTTCTTTTTTGGTACAATCCTATACAGTTTGGACTCAGTGATCCTCTTGTCCCAGCCTCCCCACACATACAATACATAGCAGGCAGTGGGGATCAAACTGTTAGCCAGGCAAGTGCTTATGCACTGAGCTATATCCCCAGCCCCCATCATTTATTCTTGATATGAGAAAACTTTTATGTGATTTATGTTTCAAGATAAGGTCTCACTGTAAAACAGGCTTGCCTCGAACTTGTTAGGCAGTCAAAGCTGCCTTCCAATTCTTGATCCTTCTTTTGCCTTAGACTCCTGAGTACTGGGAATTATGGGTATGCGCCACCATATCTGGCATATGTGATACCTTTAAGTGAAAAAAACTGGGATATAAAACTGCCTGACATGGTTGGCACATACATGCAATGCCAGTACTGGGGAGGCTGAGGCAGAAGGATTATTGTGAGCTTGAGGCATGGACTGCATAGTTCAACTACAGTGAGACTGTGCCTCAAAAACAAACAAAAATTCCTCTACTATACGATACAATCTCAGCTATGTAAAAAATGAATAAAGATTGAAAGAAAATTGTAATAGTTGATATTTCTGAGTAACAAAACTCTTAAGCGAGGGCTCAGCAGACTAAACACTTGTTCAAGTAAGCACAGGGACCAAGGTTCAATCCCTGGCACCGCATGCAGCACCAGCCCCGGCCCCCCCCCTCCCCCCCACCCAGGCAGAGTGAGCTGGCAATAGAGTCTGGGCATGGTGGTGCATGTCTGTAATTCCAGCACTAGGGAGGCAGAAATCAGGAGGATCACTACAAGTCTGAGCTGCATAGTGAGACCTTGCACAAAAACAAAAAAAACCCTCGAGTGAGAATAGTCTATAAAGTAGACTATCCTAATATTATTTTCCATAGTTGTAAAAGCAAATCAAGGGAGCTGGTGAGATATCTAAGCAGACTAAGTACCTGCTTAAGCAAGTGTAGCCACCGAGGTTCAATCCTTCACACCACATGCTACACCAGCCCAGCACCCCCAGGCCTGCTGAGTTGGCCACTGAAACCACGCGTGGTGGTGCACAGGGAGACTGAAAATGGGATGATCACTACAAGTCCAAGCTGCGTAGTGAGACCCTGTACCAAATATATTAAAAAATAAAAAAATAAAAAATCAAGAACCTGTTTCAAAAGGCCATGCTAATCAGACATAGCGGTGCACACCTGTAATCCCAGCACTGGGAAGGCTGAGGCAAAACTGCCATAAACATGAAATCAGCCTGGGCTACATAGCAAGATGCTGTCTCAAAAAAACAATGAGAGAAGAAAAATGTAATGCTGACAAATACCTTAAATGCATTTTCATTTTCCTCTCTCAATTTAGGGAGAAAATACCAATGACAATACAAAGCACTGTGCCCCCTGGGAAAACACCCCACAGGTGCATCTGCGGGCATTCCCTGTGGCACCCACTGCAGCAGCACCCACCTGTTCTCAAGATGCTCTGGGCCTTTGCATTGCCAAGTTTTGCAGCTTGGATGAGATGAAGGGCACTCACAGCTTCGTCTTTTGGTACTGACATTCCCTCCACCAAGAGCAGGTCCTCTGAGCAAGCAAGAAGCAGTCATTAGTGCCCATTGCCAGTGAACCCCTAAGTGAGAAGGGGTTTCTTTTCATAATGGCAAAGCCACTTACCATAAACATCCATGTATATTGCCCCCAAAGCCTCTTCTGCCCTCTCATCACCTGGTTCTATATATGTAAGCCAGAATTTCTCTAGCTGGAGGATCCTCAAGCCTTCCCACAGCCTCCTCCCCTCTGGCTCCTCCACTTCTCATTGGCATTATGTGACAAGAATCCTTATGTGTCCCCTGCCCCCACCCCCAGATGATCAGACTTCTGCACTCGGCTCCTTGCTCAGCCATCCCGGCTAAGATGCTCCACTATGCCCCAGTGCCCATATTCTATGGCAGTATAGTGGCCAAAGGACAGAAGCAGTTGCAGCACGGCCACTGCTGGCTCCATGGACCCGGCCACATCACTTCACCTCTCTATGTTTCTCTTTCCTAGAAGACCAGGGCAGTAATACCTAGGATTATTCTGAAGACTAAGTGAGATAATGGACATAAAGTACTTACAGTGCCAGCCAAGGTAATGCTAAATAAGAGTCAGTTTCAATTCATCAGTCCTTGTCTTCCTGTCACTGCCAACCCAGCTCAATCTGCCACCTAATCTGCTGTCGGGTTCTGAAGAAAGTAAGTCTCCACCTGCTACCTAGATACCAACTGGTACTCTCCTTTCTGGGCCTTCAGGCTTCCAGTCCTGCCTGTTGTCCTTCACTCCTCTTTGCCAGATTTCCAAACTTCTTACCTCAGTTATCAGACACATGGATTCCCGTACTTTTTGCCCCCACATATACACACATTAGCATCTGCACCTCTCCGCTCTCCTGGCGCTCTCAGGCCCTCCCGCTTTGCAGTGCTCACTTCTCCCCACCTGTTAGGGACTGCACGCTGGTCTTCCGCTGCGTGCTCCAACTTCACTTCCATGCCCACTGTTTCCAGCCCATCAGCCTATGCTCACACATTCGTTTTGAAAGCAAAAAAAAAAAAAAAACTTACTAATTTTATGTATAATTGTGGTTTTTTTTTTTTTTTTTTTTTTTTTTTTTTTTTTTTTTTTTTTTTTTTTTTTTTTTTTTTTTTTTTTGGTGAGGGGGCAAATACCAGGGATCAAACTTGGGACCTTGTGCTTACCAGGCAGGCTATAACCCCAGCTCATTTTGTGGGAAGAGTTAATTAGAGAAAACCATCTAAAAATGTCATTCAATGGTAATAATGAAAACATGGCTCAGAAGTGAAATTTTTAAGGCACTGTGTGATGTCCTGAGGGCCAAAGCCCATGGACTTTCCTAGCGTTCTGACATAGCTAACCCCTCCTCCAAAACACCCTCGCTTCTTGGGCTTCTGTGATAGCTCCTTTCTGTGGCTTTTCTCTCAACTCTCCCTATTCCTCAACTGCTCCACTACTTAGGTCTCATTCACTCCATCCTGTTTGCTTGTTCGGAGACAGGGTCTCACTATGTAGTTCAGGTTATACTTGAACTCACCATGTAGGCCAGGCTGTCCTCAAACTCCTGGTAAACCTCCCACGTCAGCCTCCTCTGCTAGGATTAAGGCATGTGCCACCACACCCAGACTCACTACCATCTTCACGCTGCACTGTTGAATCCTGAGTCCCTCTCGCTAGGCAGTCACCTCTCTGAGCTACAAACCCATTTCCAGCTGCCTCATGGGTATTTCTACCTGGATGTCCCTCATATATATAGCCATCATCTTCCACCTTAACACTGTTCCTCCTCTTACATTCTCAACCCTGAATTGTCCAACCAGAAAACTGGAAGTCACTCTAGAACTATCCTTACAGTCATCCTCCACTCAACTCTGAATCCCATCCCTAGAAACTAAGTCAGTTTAATGAATCTTAAAATTCAGGTCTATAACTTTCCCCTAAAACTTTTTTTTTTTTTTTTTGAGACAAGGTCTTGCTATGCAAACCCTGGCTTTGAGCTCACTTTTGTAACCCAGGCTGGTCTCGAACTCGCACTGATCCTCCTGCCTCAGCCTCCCAAGTGCTGGGATTACAAGTGTGCACCACCACACCTGGCCACCCCTAAACTTTTTTTTTAACGCTTCCTCTGGCCTACTGGTTCTGATTCCCTTCTGCCTTACTATGCTGTGTCTTGCCTTTTCTGCACTCACACCACTGTTTCCATACCCAGAACATGGGTCATCCAAATCTGCCTGGCTAAAGCGGGGAGCCTTCCATGTCCTTACATGCATCAGTGTTCCTTAGTCATCGTTCTCAACAGTTGCCATACTGTGTTATAATGATACTGCTGTTCTGCATTAGGTTAGAAGCCATCCTGACTTTCATAGTGTCTAAAAATGCTTTAATTCAAATAATCTCAGTGTTCAACAATGTAAGATGTTCATCCAGTTCATTAAAATGTGTATTAAGTTCCCACTCTGTGTTAATGACTGAGAAAACAAAAATGAAAATCTTTCTACTGTTTTGAAGCTCTAGGCCCCTCACTGCCCCAGAGGCAACTTTAATAACACACCCCTGGATGGATTTTCTCCTGCTCCACTCTTGCACTCCCTCCATCCTGCATCACAGAGTCACCTCCAAAACGAAATATGTGTAGCTTATCCCTGGCTCTGCTTTGAGGGAAAGCCCAAGCCAAGAGAAGCCCCCTACCCTTGGAGAGGAAGGGTCAGGACCAAGGACACGGGAGGAGCCCTGCTCTGCCTCATGGAAGTGAAAAAAGCTGAAAAGTTTTGTCCTCAGCACTCAGCTCTTTTTAGAACTTCTACTTTGAAGTACCTATCACTTTTATTTGGTCTCTTAATTACTAGGAAGATACCAACCGTCGTGTAGCTTTTTCGCCTCCCTCTGCAAGGCTGTTCCAGAAGCATATGCTTCAATGCACCCATGGCTCCCACAGGAACAATCAGGCCCATCTAGAGACACGACAAGGTGGCCAAGTTCTGCAGCACAGAAGGAGCTTCCATGGATCAATTCATGCTGATGGATGATTCCACCACCAATTCCTGTAGTGAGACTCAATAATCACTGATAGGCATTTTGCATGGAACAGAACTATGATCTGCCAGGTGTGGTGGCACATACCTGTAATCTCAGCATTTGGGAGGCTGGGGCAGGGGGATCATTTTCAATTTGAGACCATCCTGGGCCATAAAGTGAGCTCAAGGCCAGCCTGAATTGCATAGTGAGACCCTCTCAAAACAAGGCAAAAAAAAAAAAAAAAAAAAAAAAGGTAGTACCTCATCTGTTTAACAAAGCTTTGAGTGCATATTTGATGCCTACTTTTCTAAGATTACTAAGCACCAAAACTATCCAATAGCATTTTTTACTTATTTTTTAATTTTTATTTTGTGGAACCAGGGATCAAACTCAGGACCTTGCACTTGCCAAAAAGGCATTTGTGCCCTGAGCTATCTCCCCGGCCCCAGCATTTTAAAAAAAATATTTATTTGTTTATTTATTTGGTACAGGGTCTCAATACGCAGCTCGGGCTCATAGTGATTCTCCTATTCCAACCTCCCCAGTGCTGGTATGGCAGATGTGCTCCACCACACCCAGTTTTGGTGGCCAGATTGGCATGCGGTATCAGGGATCAAACATGGGTCTTTGCACTTGCTAGAAAGGTGCTGAGACTGCTGAGCCATCTCCCTAACCCCAGCTGGCAGCATTTTGAAAGGCAATATTTTTAACAGATCTCATCCCTTGTAAAATCTGGTTCACTAAGATCTCAGACAAGGCTGTGGCAGCCAGTTCAGGGCATCTGACTAAGCCTCGGCTGATGGGATACTCCTGTAGGCACACACCAAAACCTACACTCAAGCAGGTCTCATCAATCACACAGGCCTCCCCCAGCAGGAGAGCTGGGGCCAGCAGGTATAAGAGGAAAGTTCTGGATGGTGCTCTATAGGCTTTTCCAGAGACTGCAGCCCTCACTGCCCTTGCAGCAGCACTGATGATGTACCCTTTAATAGCTTTCCTCTCTTCTGCCTACCTCCTGCTTTCAGGATCACCTCCAAAGAAAACACCTGTACCTAAGTGATGGCGACCACAACAAAGTGGCTCTGAGCAGGATTTAAATTAACCAACTGGCTTTCCATGTTTACTTCCAAGTCTCTCCAAGACCCAGGCCCCTTGTCTGGAGATGGGCAGCAGATTTGTAGTAAGTGAACCACTATGAATCAGGTGCCAGCTGAGGCCTCTAGTGGCCTATGAAGCTGTGTCTCAAAAACAAGACAAAGCCACAGCTAAGAACATCTGATTCCAATCCCAATTAACTAAATAAAGACTAGTTGCAGGCATCTCACTCCTGTGGTGAAGGCCTTCCTGGAGCTAACACAGTTCTCCTAAATTAATAGGATGTATTACTTGGAAAAGTCCTTGAGTGGACTTCCAAAGTCCTTAAATAGTCCTGCTCAGACTCCCACATTTCTTCAGAATTACTCCCCCCCCCACCCCTTGTTTGATAACTAAATAAATACAGCCAAGTTCTTAGCCTCCAGAGAATCTTGAATTCTGTTAGAGGACTTTGAACCTCCTGGAGCCTTATCAATCATACCACTTGACTTATTTAAGCCTTCACCAAACACTTGTTGGGGAGATTTCAGGCCTGATCAGTTTGTAATAACTAAGGGATAATATTAACACATTTACCTAAGTCCTTGTATTAGGCTCTGCTTTGCCAGAAAGCTATAGTAAAAAAATTTTTCTAAGTTGGGTGAAGTGGTGCACATCTCTAATTCCAGTATTCTGGGAGACTAAAGAGGGAGGACTGCCAAGTTAAAGCCCAGCTTAGGCAACTTAGTGAGACCCTGCTTCAAAATTAATAGAGAAAGGCTAGGGAGATAGCTCAGTACAAAGTACACTCTCCAATACCTGCCCACCCTTCCCCCCAAAAAAAACTAAAATGTTATCACACTGCATCTGCTTCTTAAAACAAAGAATATGAAATACAATCTTTGCCTCTTCTTGATGCTGCCATGTCTAAAAAATCAAATGGATCAAATGGTACAAATTTAGCTCTTTGGTCTCAGCAGCACAGGTAAAATTGTGAAGGAAACATCATCCCTGGCAATCATCGGAATGCGATGCACACGCTGTGCTGCTGCTATGGCTCTGCGGCCTACTACCTTCAGAAGTGGGCCTGGGGCAAATGTGGCTGCCTTGCTCAGCACAAGAGAAAGGATGGCTGAAGCACAAATGCTAAAAGACGAAACACCACTGGGACTGGGTGAATGAGGCACCTAAAAATTGTATACAGAAGATTCAGGTATGGATTAGCCAAAGGAAAAAGACCTAAACCCAGGAGAGAAACTTCTGCCAGCATCCAGTTCATCTTGAAAATTTCAGTGATTACTCAAAATAAATGCTTTGGTTTTAAAAGATTTTATTTTTTAAGTTACAACTTTAATTTAGTAACTTGGCTGGTTTTTATTAGAGTTTAGGAGTTACTAAGGAGTAAAGGACAGTTGGCCTTAGGAGGTTCTGCTTTTAGGAGATGTCCTGCCACCCCACTTGTCTGATCCGCAGCTTTTTAACTACTCTGACTAGGAAAAGGTGTCCAAGCTAAGGGGAAGTGTATGAGTACATACTCTAAAAGGTGAGGTAGTATAATGTAGAATTTAAGTACCCCTGAGTTTTTACAGTACATTTTTTTTTTTTCCTAATATATACTATGGCCAGCTCAGCCTGCTCTAGGGGTGGGGCTGGAGCAACATGTGGTGCTGAGGATCGAACCGCAGTCCCTGCAGCTGCCTAAGCTTGCCTAAGCAGGTGCTTTAGACCACTGAGCCATCTCGCTGGCCCCACCCCTGAGTTTTAAAGTTAGGCATATCTAAGATAAAATGCTGGCTCAACCACTTATTAGTGAGTCTGTGTCCTCATTTAAAAAATAAATTACACATCTTAAACATACACTGTAATGGGTGAAGCACTATATCAACTTGAGTTTAGAAGCTTAACTAAATAACTGGGCAGCTCTACATACTTGGTGTAGAGAACATGCCCTAGGGTGGCTGTTTAAGATATTATAATGGTTAATTCACTGTGTCAACTTGAAAACTTTAGAAGTTTAACTGTCTCAGCAGGGGTCCTGGGTTCTCACTTTATACTTATCCTGAGCCTGTGCTCAGGATGAGTACAGGCAACGGTGTGAGTACTGTGCCTGCCCTGGAGCAGGTACCCACAGAAGGGAGGGAGGAAGAGAGGCTTGTTCTTCCCTTTTGCTCTTGTTTTTGCTATGTTCTGCCACTAAAAACTGTTGTCCCTCTGCCATGCCACCCTGCTTTGTTTTGGTACTGAGGATTGAATGTGGGGCCTTCTGACACTGAGCAAGCACTCTACCACTGAGTAATATCCCCAACCCTGCCACTCTGCTTTGGAGGCAGCTGGTCATGGACCAAGAACTCTCCAACAGTGAGCTAAATAAACCTTTCCCCTTTTAATTTGGGCATTAGGTATTTTGTCTCAGCCATGACAGAAAAGTAATTAAGACATATACCATTAAAATAAAAAAACACAAAACCAAATTTAGATATTTATGAAAGTCACACAGCAAGAAGCTCCAAGAATTCATCCTGCCAGTAGAACAATGAACAAACTGGGAAAATAAGATCCACATTTTTAGAAACCAAAAAGGAAACAAAGGCTTGTAACAACTAGGGTGGAGAAGGGGCAGGAGAAAAGAAAATCTGCTAAATCCCATTAAGAGAACTTTCTGGAGTTAATTTACCCTGGTCCCAGCACCCACTTCCCAGCTTGGCAGTCACCTTTAACAGCCACATTTCCAGTGCTGGTATACAGATGCCAGCACTATACACCAAGAACTGAGAGAACAGAGCTGACTTACACTCAAAAATTGTGAGTAATTGTTTTGACCTGCCTCGCTGCAAACAGAGGAGCAGTTTAAAGGCTTGCTTTTACACTCACCTACCTGGCAACTATCCCTCTGCTCAGGGGAGGCTTACAGGGAGGTTTGTAAAGAATTTTTAGGGGACATAGCTCAGTGGCTTAAGCGCCTGCCTGGCAAGCACAAGGTCCTGAGTTCAATCCTCAAAAATGAAAAAAAAAAAAAAAAAAAAAACTGGTAAAAATATCTTGGGCTAGGGAGATAGTCTGGCGGTCTATGTGCCTGCCTGGCAAGTGCAAGTTCCTGAGTCCAATCCCCTGTACTGCAGGCCATGCTGGCCCTGGCACCCTGGTGTGTCATGCTGGCCCCAAAACCAGGTGTGGTAAAAAAAAAAAAAAAAACAGGTGTGGTGGCACACACCTATAATCCCAACATTAAGGAGGTGAGACAGGGGACTCACTACAAGTCTGAACTGCAGTGTATCAGTCTCTGCTGCCTAGAACAAAGCATAACAGCTGAGACATGTAACAGACTAACCAAAAACTGAAAGGAAAACCTGAGGAATGAGAAGCTTTGGGAAATGAGAGTGCCAAATAGCTCAGAAAGTTCCTGGGAATTTAGAAGTCTATGGGTAAGCCTAGGGCTGGGCAGCACATGCTCAGAGAGACCAGCAAGGCCTTAAGGACTCATGCCTTAGGGCTCTTCTCAAGCTGCAGATGAAGCCTAAGGCAGAGTGGTAACTGCCTGAATGAGGAATGCAGACTGGTGGGTACAGATTCTAGTTCCTGAAGCAACCTTCCCTGCCCCATCATACCTGTACCAGTGATAAGTGTTACGAAGTTTTCCAGTCCCTTTCCTTGACCAAATTTCCTCTCTGCCATGGCAGCACAGTTGCCATCATTGTCTACCCACACAGGAAGATGCAAGGTGTCTGACAAGGGGGTCCTGAGGTCCACAGAGTTCCATTCTTGTATTAATTTGGTTGAATGCAGGACGATTCCTTCCTGAGGGTTTACACGGCCACCTGTGGAAATGCCTGAGATCCACCACCAACACAAGAGAAGTAATTCTGAACAGCGGTCTTAGGAAAGTAATGCCAACTTCCCTTAGCTCCAAACATAAATTTTTGCACCCAACACCACCTAATACAAACATTACCAAAACTATGAGAAAACATCACAGTTCGGCTCTAAATCTGCAACTCCCCGAGATGTACAGAACTATCAATGCTTCTCCCATGATGCCTGCTGCATTTCAGGAGTACCCATGTTTGTGGTCAGACAGGAGCTGGAACCATGTATACACAGGGCAGACACGGACATGATGTTCAGTAAAGCAACAGGACTTACTAGACTGTGCACATAATTTACACTCTCACCTACTCCCAAAATTCTGCAGTTCAGTTTCACAGCCTCTGCTGCAGCTTCCACACACATCTGTAGGATTAAATTAATCCTCTCTTCATAAGTTTTAGGATTAAATTGAGTATACTTCTTAACTATTTCACCCTAGAAGAGAAAACACAAAACTTCTCACTAATCTTAGCTGAGGATCAGATATAACATTCCATTATAACGTAGACACTGCTACAGGACAGGTGCTACAGACTGAGATGATGGCTGGAGAAGGAGGGAGCAGCTGGATGACTCACAGTGTCAGGATTCTATCCTGACAGGATGGTTGAAACCAGGCAACTCCACAGCCAGCACACAGGCCCCTCTGAAGCTTAATGTCAATGCTGAGTAACGTCAATCTAGTCTACTAAAAAGGCATAGTTAATTTTTTCTGGCTGACAAAATTTTCTTTTAAACACTGAGGCAAAGTATTCTAAGTAGCTATATGTTAAACACTTTTAAAACTCCCACTGAGTTTTATGATAATTTGTTATTCTTTTAAAAATCCAGTGGACATGCTAATGTTAAATTTATAATACAATTTGGGAAATGCAGGCATATTAAAATATTTAGCACTCTTAAATCTTCTTTTAGGAGTTGGACAACTTTGAGATTTTGTTACTCTAAGTCTTCTTGTATCTTCTTTAACCACATAAACGCACTGCTTAGCAATTATGAAGGGCAATTTTGTTATGCTTCTGTGAATCTGAGAAATTGATTAACATGGCATATTATTTGTACTAAGAAATAACTTGACCCAAGACACCTTTTATATTTGCATAGGATTTTTTGGTTTGTCTTTTACTACCTTGAAGTTAAAGAGGGCTGGGCATATAGCTCAGTGGACTAAGTGCTTGCTTATGCAAGCACAGAGGCAAGGATTTGATCTCTGGCACCACACACCGTGCTGGCCCCGCCCCCTGGGCACAATGAACCAGCAATGGAGTCTGGGCGCAGTGGCATACACCTGTGATCCCAGCACTAGGGAAAACAAGATCACTACAAGTTCAAGCTGTGTAGTGAGACCCTATGTGCACACAGGCATGCGCGCGTGCGCACGCGCACTCACGCACGTGTGCACACACACACAATTTAAAAATGAAGTTAAAGGTGTTGCTGTCATAATTATAAACAAAATTAACCTGTGTTAAAGATTTTCTGGTAGGTTTATTCTTCCACATGAAGTCATTAAGAGATCTTTTTTATATAGTGTGTTCCTTTTCCTTTTTATGGCCGGCTCAGCCTGCCCTGAGGGTGGGGCTGGCGCAGCATGTGGTGCCGGGGATCGAACCATGGTCCCTGCGGTTGCCTAAGCTTTCCTAAGCAGGTGCTTTAGACCACTGAACCATCTCACCGGCCCAGTGCATTGCTTTTATGCAGGCTCTCATGCTGTCAGTGCTATGGCAGACTTGTAAAACTGCAAGATGGAAAACCCACACTATTAACCATATCCTTGAGAAGAAATGATTTCTTTAACCACCTGCGGATACTCTTACTTGAGTAATGACAGTGATCAGCATGCTCTACAAGCTACAGTTGCACTAAAACTCTTACAACTAAAGAATTTCAGGTTTCCTCAGTGGCAAAAGCTCTCTGGGAGCCTAACGAGGGTCTCCCCATTGTCCACTCAAATCTGCTACATCAGAGTGCCTAAGAACTTGCTTCTGTGCAACATTAATAGTTAGGAAAAGGGCTGGCCAGATAGCTCAGCAGAGTAAGGTGCCTGCTTAGGCAGATGCTGGGCCCAGAGTTCAATTGCCCCATCTCTGGGGCAAGTTGAGATGGTGATTGAGACTGGACTGGGGGCGCACACCTGTAATCCCAGCACTTGGGAGGCTGAAAACAGAAGGATCACTAAAGGTCCAATCTGTGTAGTGAGAGCCTGAACACCCTGTACTAAAAAAAAAAAAAAAAAAATTGTTAGGAAAAAGGTAAGACAAACATCGTGATTGGTCTTCAGGCAGACGATTATAAATCTTGAGTATGTTTCCAGTAGTCATGAGGTGGATAAAAATCAAGATGGATTAAAAAGAAAATAATATTTAAAAATTTAATGTTACAAGAAAAATGGTAGGCTGGGGAGATAGCTCAGTGGCACAAGTGCCTGCTGGCAAGTGCAAGGTTCTGAGTTTGAACCCCAGTAAGGGTGGGGGGGGGGGTCATATTAAAATCATATTTTTAACAAAAACTGCAGCTTAAGAGCACAAAAGTTATCAAGGCTTTATTCCAAATTTCTGGGCAGTTTGTGTTGTTTCCCCCTTTGAAAAAAAATGTGTAAACACCTTAAAGACAGTAAGTCTACAAACTAGGCTCTTGGCCTATCTATGCCTTTTACCTCCACCTCTCTCCTAAGAAATGAACTATCAGAAACAAAACACATCTCAGCGTCCATCACATGCAAATGGTTTACACTTTAACACAGCTGACTGAGGGGGCAAGACTTGGCACACTGATACACATACCTGATAATCCACCTTAGGGACAGCCTCAATACCCCCTAAATATGGCCAGCTCGAGGCCACAGGACTCCCTCTTGAGGGCCCAAAGTCTATTTCTTTGAATATCTATTTTTAAAATTCTGCCAAATGAATCCTTTTATGGCTCCTGCTGACACATCATAAAATTTCTTCTATGATGGAGTCAGTGGACTTACAACCTGCCTTATGGATAGAGTGAGTCAGGGTTTCCCATTTCTGCTTGTGGTCTTCCTTGGAGTCTGTCTGTTGACAGTCCTAGCTTCTAACTAGAAGTTTTAAAATCAACTACAAGAACTTAGCAGTGATGTTACCTTCATGCTAACTATGGCAACTCGAAGGTTTGTCCCTCCAAGATCAACAGCCAAGGCACTTAGAGTTTCAAGAATATGGTCAATATCTTGGGAGATATTCTCCTTCACAGGAGGAAAGCAGAATTTCTTTTGCAGTGGCTCTTGAAGATCAATAGATTTGAGAAACTTCAAAATCCTTGGAACAGCATTTCCATCCCCATATATCTTTGAACTGTAATATCCCAAAAAGACAATTAAATGTTTTTGTTATACACATTAAATTATATTACAGACATAATTTAATGAAATCTGAGAGCTCATAAAAGGTATTCACCCTCTGTTTTTTAGACTACCATCTCATTCAGGCATAGTAGTACACACCTCTAATCCTAGGACACAGGAGGACTACAAATTCAAGTCCTCCCTGGGCAACTTAGTGGGACCTTATCGCAAAATAAAATATAAAAGGGCTGGGGATGTAGCTCAGTGAAAAGGACGTGGGCTCGACTCCCAGTATCATCATTACCATCACCCCCCCCCACACACACACACACACACACACACAGAGTATCATCTCTGGGCCAGGAGTACAGCTCAGTCCTAGAGCACTTTCCTACCATTCACAAGTCCCTGGCTTCAATCTCCAGAACTTCAGAAAAAGTAGTATCACTACAATGTATATATACTTCAAAACACAGAGGCCGGAGAGATAGCTCCGTGGAATACATGCCTGACTAGCAAGTGCAAGGTTGTGAATTTGAACCCCGGACCCACAAAAAAAAAAAAAAGACAAAACAAAACACACATTCCACATTAGAAAAAATCATAACATACAATTTTATATACTTACAGAAAATCAACCTAGGCTAGAAAAAAGTATTTCTTAGCAGATATACTATTATTTAATTGTTAAATAATATACTATTATTTAACAATTTTTTTTTAAAAGACATTAGAACTATAGCAGAATACTAAGGAAATAGTACCTGTTACCCCAGTCTCACCAGCAGCTAGGGAGCCTAAGCATGGCAAACAGTTCTCTGAAGAGGACATCATCATCTAGGGAGGTTTAAAATAGATCCTGATCGCTTCTCGGCCTTTTGGCTAAGATCAAGTGTAAAACAGATCCTGAGGCAGTCAGTCCCCTTCTAAAGCATCCACACAGAGGTCCTGTACTCACCAAGGGTACTGTTTACCAAACTGCAGGTGCAGCGCTTGCAGTATTTTGTCTTGCGTGTCAGCATCTCGGACGTGAAGGACATTCTCCCCTGGGTAAATCCAGTGACACATTTCAATGATTTGGAAGCAGGAATATCCAAAGAACAAAGAAGTTAGCAGTATATTGTTTATAGTTTAGTCCTAAAACCCAGCAGATTGATAAGCACTTTTGGTAAATTTTTCAAATATTCAAGGGAAAACTTCCACGGGAATAAAGCATGGTTTTACTTGTTTATTGACATAAACAAAGTGGCTGAATCTGGCATCCCTGGCTTACCTAGTCACCTAGCAAGGCCACCTCTCAATCTGCCCTGCATCTGCACAATCAGCTATTCACTCAGGTGGGCAGGCACTACGGGCAGCAGCTGCCCAAGCAGTTACCTCTCCACACACCTGCTGATCAATGTGGGACAGTGACTGAGGCCAGGAGGACTACGACTGTCAACAGTCTCAGCCAAGAAGAGAGGACAAGTGGTACCAGAGAGAGATGGAAGGTTGCTGTGTACTATTTCTAAGACATGAGAGGCTGAAGCACATCTAAATGATGACGAAGTTCAACACACTTGGAAAAGAAAGGATGGCTGCTGGGCAGGGCCCTGAGAAGGCATAGGAACAATGAGGAGGGAGGGGGTTGAGCTGTGGCAGGCAGGAGACACACACACATCTCCCCACCCCACTGTGAAAAAGGTAAGAAGGAAAGGAGTCCTGGCTGGGTGTCCATATTTGTGTAAGTGCAGGAGCAGAAAGTTGAGACCACATTGCCAAATCAGGGGCTCAAGTCTCCTTTCATGAACTCCCAGCAGTTTTCAACACCACTACCTCAAAATTCTTTATTTTCTTGGCTTTAGTGTTATCACTCTCTCCTGGTTTCCCTCTGACCTTACTGGCAGTTCCTTTTCAAGAACTCTAAAGTTAAGTATTCTAAGAATGAGTGGAGATCTAAAGATAACGGCAAGTGAGGGTGGCACTTCTGAAGAAAGGCAGAAAGGCCAGCGCTGGAACTTGTCTCCTTGGCTCTAGTCCAGTTCTTTCCTGTTAAAACATGTATGTTTCTCTTAGCTATACATATTTTCATGTAGATAGTAGTAGAACATGAACAAATGTCAATAATAGGACCTAGCTCAACACATTCATCAATACTACTACTTAAACTTTAATTAAAAAGCACCTTACTTAGAATTGCCATCTTCTATGTACTAGCTGAAAGTATTCTATACAAGGCCCAGGAGATGAAAACGTGGTATTCATATACTGATGACCCATTCAACCACATCCTCTCTCCCTCTGTTTATTTTTGTCTTTCAAGACAGGGTCTTGCTATGTAGCCCAGGCTGGCCTTGAACTTGCAGCATTCCTGCCTCAGGCGTGTGCTACCAGGCCCAGCTCACACTGTCCCTTGAACAAGGCTATCAGGGACCATAATACATTTCTTTCTTTCTTTATTTTTTTTAGGCAGGGCTGGCCTTGAACTCACTGTGTAGCCCCCATTGGCCTCAAACTTGTGACAATCTTTCTTAGCCTCCTCTGTGCTGGCATTACAGGTCCTAGACATCATAATTAACTAAGAATCATTTAGCTCTAATTGATATTAGAAATATAATAAAAGCCTAAGTAGAACTCTAAACACTTTGGTAACAATAATGTCCTATTTATAGATCTTAGGCTATTATCCACCTCACTTGCTCATTTGTTCATAAAAATATACACCCTTCACCGGCATACACATACCTTATAAAAATCATACAAATATAAAAAGTCAGGTGAAATATAAGCAAAGGCAAATACCTGTTTCTCTTCCAATTTGACGTGTGCCCAGATTGATCACAGGGGTTCCAAAAGCGCCAACCTCTCGTACCCCACAGCTGCTATTACCAATCATACAACCAGCATGGGCAACCAGCTGTATAAACTGATCAAATGGTACATGTTTAACTGCGCGAAAATTGGGGTGGTGCTCAATACCCTTCTTACGCATCACTCGAACCATCTCTTTGCTCCCTGTGAAAATGGAAAGAAACAGTTGTTAAACAGTTCAGGAGACAACTAAGCCATTTTCATTGGCAAGTGTCCTCCCTGAGAAAATCTCCCTAAATACTGTCCTTAGTCATCAGGGAGTAGTAATTTTAATCAATGGTATTTTCATGGGTGAGCACGTAAAACACATGGCCAGATCTCTGCTTCAACTACGCTAGGAGGGGGCTAGAGAGATAGCTCAGTAGAATAAGTGCTTGCCTGGCAAACATAAGGACATTTGGGGAAAAAAAAATCTCAGCTCCATTAGGAACTCAAAATGGGAATAGCAGGGAGGTTTCAAACAGAAGCCAGAAAAAATCTTTGCCTTAAACAACAAGGAAGAGGCTAGAGGCAAGCACAGTCTTCATCTCTAAACAGAAACATCTCAAGCTCCAACTCCAAGCCTCTGCCCAACTCTTCTCACATTTACAGAGAATAGCTCAGCAGGATCACACTACTATGTGTGCAGACTAAACTCCAAGGAAAAGAAGTCTGATATTGTGGATGATTACTTTCTTAATTTTCTTTCATACTTTTTTTTCCAGTGCTGAGGACTGAACCCAGGCTTTGTGTGTGCTCAGAGCTATAGCCCTAGATTGATATTTTATTTTAAACGCCTGACTTAAAACTTTTAAGATATATGAAGAATAGTTAATGCATCTCTGCTTGCAACTCTATTTCTTCTAGCCAAGGAAGGAAAATTTGCTAATCTGAGTAGTTACAAGACAGAGACGTGCCCGCAGTTGGCAGAGGCCTTTGGTTTAGCAGCTGTATGCACATCTGTTCTAACCCCATGTGGTTAGCTAGTTACGTGGGCTCAGAGTTTAATTCCCTGGATCTCACATGACCATTTCTTTCTGCATACCATCTTGCCAGAGTGCACTGGTCCTCATCTATAATTACTGAGTGTGTGGGCACACAAGAGATGCTCACTTCTACTCCAAGATTCAGTTTTGTATTTTAGGGAAGGGTCTACAGGGTGTTCAGGGTCTCATTACTAGACTGGACTCATAGCGATTGGCCTGTTTATAGCCTACCAACAGCTGAGATTACAGGCACGCACCACCATGTCCAGCCTCAACTGCCATCTCAGCAGGCCCCAGGGTCAAACCCCTTACCCCTGCCTGCAGGGGCTTTAATCCACTGAGCCATATGGCAGGCCCCAAGATTTAGTTTTGGAGTCAGCTCAAGGGTCCTGTTAGCAAATAGGCCATGTGCACTAATATAGTTTTCTAGAGAATTCTGTATTAGGGAATAGGATCCTAAGCCAGATAAGGATAAAGTGATGCTTTCATACTTTCCTATTATTCCCTTACACATTTTATCAAAAACCCCATGAAAAGTAAGCAGCATTGATAATTCAAATATTCACCTTTAAATGATGGGGCCTTTTATTTTCACAGAGAAAAAAAAGCTCTACTCTAAGGAATATATAATCAGAAAAGAATATGCAAATGATGTATCATTGAAAGATACAAAAATACACTATAAATATTTATATAGCATTTAAAGGATTAAGAAAGAATGATGAGACCAGTGAGATGGCTCAGCAGTCTAAAGCGCCTGCTTAGGCAAGCTTAGGCAACTGCAGGGACCACGGTTCGATCCCCAGCACCACATGTTGCGCCAGCCCACCCCCAAGGCAGACTAAGCTGGCCATAATAATTTTTAAAAAAATGAATATTACAGTTTTCTGAAAAAAATCTGGACTGAGTTCATTGGTGCTTCAGTTTATGAACTTATTTTGTTTTGTTTCTAAATTTGTGTTTTTGTAGGGAAGATTGCTGTGGTCTATCATCTGATGCAATTTGCAAAGGGAAGCAAAATTTTGCCAAACACTTCTGCGTGCAAACAAATTTTTTGCATACATAGTATTCATAAACTAAGGTATTACTAGAGTCTTTTTTTCCCCCAAACTAACACCTTATCTTGTATCCCTTAACATAAAAGACTATTTAAGGGACATTAAGAGAAAAGTTCACTTAGAGTAAGATGGTGACCATTATGGCATTGCTAAGAAAAGGTTCTCCTTCACCAAAAAATGCCCAAGAGCTCAGCAATGCACAGTCTGAGCTAACAATGACCAGTAGTAATTGACAATTCCTCTGTGTCAAGCTCTGCTCTGGCATTTTTCATTTGTACCTCTTACCCCACTAGCTTGTCTAACGGGTTACCTTGTCTAAGGTGCCACAAGCCCTCAATACTCTCACTCGCCAGCAGATGATCATGCAGGGCAGGCTGGAGACCAACTGGCTGAGGACTCCAGATCCAAACTGCTTACGCTCAAGGTTTCGTTAAGGGACAGCTATCATAAGAGTGAAGAAAAATAAGAAATAGCAATTATGGCTATTTTAGGTTTTTGTCTCATGGCTCTTAGTGAAAACTCAAAAAGAGAATGAACATGAGACTAAAATAGAGATTAGAGATTTTTTAAAAATTCATTTTTTTTTATTACATTTCTACCAAGCAACAAAAACATCACAACTTTTTTATCTATGCCAAAACAAGTAATTTTCTGAAAACTGGAACACATTTCAGAGTAAAGTGGCCTTTACCTAAAATAGCCAAGACAGGAAGGTAATCAAGGGGAAACAGAAATAGAAAATTTGAAGAGGTAGGTGGCATGATTTTGTTTACAAGTTCAGTTACCTGCATCAATATTTGGAAACAGAACAAGGGTCCGCTTGTTAAATGAGATAAGTGCATCCAGTGTTAACTCAAACATTTTTATGGAATGCTTAATGTCAGTGGTCACAGGGTGCTGCAGCGCAACAATGTAATCCTTACATTTTACATCATCACCTGTTTAGAGAAAAACCAAACCACATTCCCGCATTAGCTAAGAACTTTAGAAAGCAGCAGGAAATTCTAAAAACAAGACCCCAACATTTGTGTTTTTAAAAACCCTAAGGTAAAAATGGTTTTTTCACATTCTAAGCAGGGCACTCAAATTAGGAACAAATAATATGAACGTACAGCAAATGGTGAAGGGATCAGCAAATACGTGATTTTACCGATTAATGCTATAAACAAAATATACCTTTAAATATATTTAAACTAAGAATTATAGTTAATAATATCACAAACCAAGGCATTTGGAGATTGACTGAACATTAAACATACTTCACATCATGCATAGGTACTGCATTTGCCTATATTATCACCTACTAGGTTCAACAAATGCTTGTAACTATGCAAAGGACTGGAAAGACTTCACTCATCCCTGGATACCAAGACATTCCTTATCCAACAGTTAAAATGCAAATGGTCTGGATTCATGTTGTTATGCCAAACAGTACAGAACACTTATCACAGGGTCTGTATTATTCCATAAAACTAAAAATGAGCTCCACTCACTGTTTCCCCCTGGACTGGGGGATAAACCCAGTACAATACCTTCTCAGCTCCCTCAACCCCACCTTTGTTTTTGAGACAGGGTCTAAGTTACTAAATTGTCAACCCTGAAATCCTTTTTAACTTTTAATACTTAACTTTTAATCTACTATGTTCATTATTACTACTGTTATATATTAATGCTCTAGTTACAAAGCTGAGTGTTGTAAGTGGCCAACCAAGCCCTATGTTCCCATAAGCAGTGTGGTAATATGAGAACTTGCTCATCAAGAAGCAGGGATAAACTTGTACAAAATGTCTTATTACAGTTATGGACAAGTGGGTCTGGCCCACTGTCTTGAGTTTTCTTTCTTATGATTTCAAAAAAAACCAAAATCCAGTTTTTGTTATTTTATCATCCTTTTCAAAAACAACTGTTTAAATGATCTCAAATAAGACTGTAAACCCTTCAAGTATAATCTTACTATAGTCTGCTTTCTAATGTTTTTTTCTCTATCCTTTTTTTTGGTACTAGACATTAAACTTAGGATCTTATACTTGCCAGGCAAGTGACTGTGCCACTGACCTGTATCCCTGGCCCTTCCATATTCATTTTAAGTTTTTCTGTAAAACAAGGTTTTCCAGATACATAGCTAACAGTACCATCAGAGCATTTACTTAGAAGCACATGAAAGAAGACTAAAATGACAAAACTTTGTTCTACCAACAGTATCTAGGCAGGTTCTTTCATGACTATAAATCTGTCCAAAAATAAGAAATAAATAGAGTGGATTAATTTATACATTGAGAGAGCCCAATTTCTTTCCTTTTCTAATATGATTTGTATAAAAATATGCACTATTAAAAATAATAAAAATATGCACAATTTCTTCAATTTTACAACCACTGAATCAGTTTCCTATTATATTATTCAAGGTGTTTACCTTTTAGAGAAAGGTTCTATCTTAGTCTTTTCTTTTCCCTTACACAGTATTCTCACTATAAATTAACCAATCAGCATTCTTTCTGTAAACTTTCCATAAACATTCTTTACCTCTCACTAGCAAAAAGTAATTTCCAGGAAGCTAGATCATTGGTCATTGAAAAATTAAATATTTCTACACTTTATTCTCAAAGATAACAAAGTCTGATGATACAACTATGACTTCTGCT